>JAVTVY010022290.1:0-84549 GCA_036873755.1 Hanleya hanleyi
GACTTCGGGGTTACTGTTTGCAACGCCCTTCGGTTACGTCGTGTACTTTTATAAGTTTGTATCCTGCTCCAGTTTGAGCATGTATATACATTAAGTTGTTGTGAATTGGGAAATCGCTACGTTGTTTATCATATACAACGTTTCTCGCATTTTTCACATTACGCTTTCCTGTTACACTTTGACGGCAGGGTCATTTCGCCGTCATGTGTCTCTCATACACCTGTGCGTCGTTCTATTACATCGGTTAGACGTTTCCGGTACGCCATAACGCCGTTTGTCACGTCATTTCTTCATTTGTGAGATGCATATTTTATATCCATTCATCGGCACCCCTTTGATTCTTCATCGTCGGTCATCGGCGGGAGGGGAAGTCCATTCGTTTGGCGTCATCTTTCCACTTGTATCAATTCTCCTCTGGTTTTTCACATTGTGATTTACTTAGGTTCGTTGTTACTCTACGAAGAGAGTCCTGTCCAGACCTTGTTGTTTCCAGTCTGGAGTTCAGAATATCAAAATTGTATTACAATCAGCACTATTGGGTCAAATACTGTTATATGGAATAGGTCTTTGGTTTATGGACGTGGATATTCTCTGAGGACGACAGCGGGAATGTGAATGACGGACTAGTCACCTTTAATTGAATTCAGCACAGTGTTGTTTTAACAATGAACCATGTTGACTTTAACACACAAACATTGTGTTGAGATCCATTTGCCTTAGGATTGTGCTTAAACAACACAATGTTTTCGTGGTGTACTTGGACAGTTTTTCCGGCTTTCTCCATCAAGTACTTTATTCCTGTATAGACCATTACACCAATGGTTAGACTTTGACTTTATGGTTCTGTCATCAACCTTGAGGTTGTTTATTATATGTATGACCTTACTTGCTACGTTCCTATATTGGTCCTGGTGCCGAGGACGTGATACCGTCCCCGATTCTATTTCCCTCGCATTGACTTCCTCCTTCTCCCTCACCAGGATAGGGAGTTTCATTTTAGCACCATGGAGGGCTATCGATCTGCTCTGGCTAGCGTGTTACGTCTTACCTTTGGTACCGACTTTAGCCTTAACGATTATATCTCTGCGCTTATTCGCGCCTTCGCATTACAGTCGCGTTACAGTCGCGTTATACTCGCCAACTGTTACCGAAATAGGATATCGGTGTGGTTCTGTGTGACCTGATTTACCATCTTGTGAACCCTTTGAGTCCGCGTCTATAAAGCGGTGTCTTATGACACGGCCTTTGTGGCGGCGTTTGCTTTGACGTCCAGAGTGTCTCATCTTTATGCTCTTGAAAGATCTTCTATGACCTGGACAGCGGATTGGTCTTGCATTCTTTTCGGCCCATTCCTGAAGTTATTGCCAAAAATGAGTCTGTTCATTCAGGTCCGTGCGCTCAACGTCGTACTCCATTCCTACCTTGTCAGACTTTGTACATGGCCTCGGGGTCGATCTTCTGCCAGATCCTGTTTGTGCCTTCCGTCACTATCTTACTCATACCGATTTCGTCGGCTACGGTTATCATATCCCTTCGCCGGTCAGCAAGGCTTGATATTTAAAAAAGCCGCGTAGTTGTAGAAGACCATAAAATAGTCTTATCAATTGCCAGAAGGTAGATGTACTATTGACGCCCCCACTACTGGCTTCCACTTCTTCTAATGTGTTTCGTACCATCGCTACACATGGTCTGTATGGAAGAACTTGTCCCTTCATGATATTGTCCAGTTCTTGTATCTGGACTGCAAATTCCACGTTCACAAATTTCTATCTGTGTGATATGTCAGTGCAGGCAGATAGTGTGACCACGCTTAGGCCACTAAGGGCTACCTAGCACGTGGTTAGTTCTTTCAAGAAGAGACGGGGGGGCAGAATTTGTCACCATTGCAGCAAGGCAGCCATCTTGCTCCAGGGAAGCTAGCTCAAATGGTAGAGCGCTCGCTTTGCAGGTGAGAGGTTCCGGAATCGATTCCCGGCTTCTCCAAGCCAACAATTGTCTCAAGTATGTTTCAATTTTAAAACTTCATCATGATCGTCTTTGAAGGAGGGAATAAGTCGGATAGACGACCATGGACTCTCTAATCATCAATCTGAGTGGTCTGACACTTTGAGAGTTTTAATCTTTGCCTTAACTACGGTTTTGCTTGTGTCTTTCAGCTTGAAACTGACTTTCTTTTGGATGATCTCAGCTGTGTATCCTACGCTCATCTCACAAGACAGGTTGGACGTAAGTCGTTGGTGGATTGAGAATGGCGTGGCTTGGCGCCCTCTAGACCAAGAAGACCTAACAACCAGAGTGGTAGAGGATCCTGACATCTTGGTAGAGTTTACATATCACACCACGAGCACAGCTGCATGGATAGAGGCACTCAAGAATAAGTATATTCTGTATCATATCCATGATTTACCCTTTTAAGGGAAGACACTCAAAAGATAAGTTAGATTAGTATCTTCTATTACTACTCCATATTACCCTCGGCTTTACCGGCCAGGTTTCTTTTGTTGAGATTTATGGAAGAACCTGCCCCTCCTTGACATTGTCCAGTCTTGTCTGGACGGCGAACTCCACGTTCACCAACTTCTATCTGAGAGATATCAGTCCAGTCGGTTAGGATGACCACGCTTGGGCCGCGTATAGATGCCCAGCACGTGGTCAACTAAATTTTTTTTTTTAAAAAAAAAGGAGGGGGGCGGCATTTTGTATCATCGCAGCAAATCTGCAAATTGCTGTATCTCATCTCATTCATATTATTGGTCCACAATTGATTGATCTCATATTGAAGGAAGAAATAAGTCAGATGGACGACCTTGGTTCCTCTAAAGAGATGTCAGACACTGTATCATCACCCTAAGATGTATGTATCCATGGTGAGTGTGATCTTTACCTTAACTGCGGTTTTGATTGTGTCCTTCAGGTTGAATCTGACGTCCTTCTCATGATCTCAGCACCGTCTTCTGCACTCAACTCCCTAAAATGCTGGTTGGATGGAAGACGATTGTGGACTGAGAGTGGTGTGACTTGGCGATCACTAGGCCCGTAACAGAACATGTCTCGACCGGTCTTAGGAACAGCCAAGATAAATAAGCCATACCAAGTAGACTGTATATCAGATCGGTTGAGGTTTTCTCTTGGTATAACACGGCTTCCCGAGTAGTACCAATACACGACGTTGCGGTAACTCTCTCGGGGGGAAACTAATAATTTCCACACCACAAACACAGCTACATGGCTGTGAACAATCAAAGATAAGTACACCAGTATCTTATTCACATGTTTAACCTTTTTTTATGTTGATGACCAAGGTTGCATTTGTTGATTATGGATTGTTCATACTATGCCCATGTTTCTGTGTCATTCCAGCGGTCACTTAGCCTACTTTAATCTACCACAAGACCGAGGTTCCCACCTCCGTAGGTACTAGGGCATTAATTAAGAGCAGGTTTAAGACTTGGGCAACAAACAACAAACATTTATAGGTAATGTTTCTGTTTGTAACTAAGTCAAACCTGCTCTTAATTTAATGTGCCCACCCTTCCGTCCCCTCGTACCGCGGCCTTGTTTCATTACTGGTCTCGGTTTGAGAAAGAGGATAGGAATCAGGCTGCAGTCGCATATATGGTGGCCAGGCTGGAACTGAATGAAGAGCTCTCCTAGGGGCGGGTAACTCTTCTCCTAGGGGAGCTAACTTTTTCTTTTAAACTTCCGTTTTCTACGTTTGATTGTGCAATTATTAAGAGATAATGGCATTAATTAAGAGCAGGTTTGACTTAGTTACAAACAGAAACATTACCTATAAATGTTTGTTGTTTGTATTAAGTATTTATTGTTAAGATACTAGATGAACAATTAGAATTTGGGGCCAAATTTGTTCATAGACATTTCTTGTGATATTTTGTATATTCTAGTCTACTGTTCTTGTTATTCTTAAAGCAGATTAATATTATAGTCTTAATGTTTGTACTTATATTTATAGAAAAGCTGGTTCTATTGCTCATTATTTCATAGAATACACTGGCTTGCCAAATTCTCAGACCGGTGGATTGTATAAGTACAGTGAATTATTAAGAAGTCTGTTGCATTTTATTTACATTTGCCCAATAATTTCTCTTGCATTTTATTTTTTATGTTTTCAGTTGTCTTATGGCTCCACTAGGCACTTATTCGATTTTTTGAGTTTATTGGTCTCTATTTTCAGTTTGATTGAATTTATTAGTTCCGTTTATCTCAGTTTTTGTAATCTCAGTTTTAGTTAATATACTATAATTGTCAATATGTTTATTTTGCAATGCCAGTATTTATATTTAGACTATATTCATCTTGAATCTGTACGTGATTGTTTGATGACAATCTGTCAAATGATTGGTTTATTGCAACCTGCCAAATGACTGGCTATTTGTGAACTTTCAAATGACCCTATATTTGTAACTTGTCAAATATGACTGCTGCATGTATTTGTAACCTTCTAAATAGCCCTCTATATGTAACCTGTCAAATGACTGGATACTTGTAACCTGCCAAATGACCTGCAATTTGTAGCCTGTCAAATGACTGGTTATTTGTAACATTAAAATTTCATTAGAAAATACAGCAAAATGTCACAAGATGTTAAATGTCTGTCTGTTTGTAAACCGGTCTGATAGGATGTTTGAAACTTACTGGTTGAAAATAGATTTTGTATTGCCCTGGATTTGTGTTAATGTATACACATTTTTATGTAACTGTCAGTCTGAAGTCCAGTGAAGGCTGTTATCGAAGAAAGTAATGTTTATTACTTAACCTGTTCAAGGGCCCCTTCAAGGTTAGCTGAAACTGGAATGTTATATTCCTTAACCTAATCTTGGGCTGGTTGTGTAATATGGGCTTTAAGACATGCTGGTTGAAACAGTGGTCAATGTGACATGATTGAATTATTATAGGGATTAGTAGATTTTGTTAACGAAAATTGTGCTTTTTGTTTGAGGGAAAAATGGAATGGTGACATAATTATCATTCGGACATCAAAGTCTTTTTGGAGGCACATTGAGCACATGCAGACTCTGCCTTGGTTTGTTCTGGGTTACACAGTTGCATCCTCTGAAGAGGAAAAGACTGCATGGATCAGTCTAATAATTGTGATTTACATTTATTAAATGCGTGCAATATTTGGATGTCTAGCATGTTATGGCATTGTTGCAATATCTCTTGTATGTGCCAATTACATGTCTCTGGCTTTTGCCAGATTAACATTTCTCAATTATCAGATGCTGGAACAGTTATATTTGTTTGTTTATTTATTGAATGTTGAAAAGTATCAGAAATAAAGTTTGGTAAATTTGACGTTGAACTTTGTGTTGATTTTATAGAGATTATGACCTTGGTTTTCGCTTGGGATTCAATAACTGGAATGGGTTTGGATATCTGTCTGTCCATCATGCCGTCAGTAATCAACTGCTTCAAGAGTTCCACTTTAGTGAAGTTGCAGGATTTGTGGATGTGCAACTTCAGTGCTATATAAATCCTGTGCGAATTTGTTCACCTATGACATCATAGAAGATTTGCATAGATAAAGAGAAAAAGTGTTTGTCAACTTTGACTTGCCATATCTCCGAAACTGGTTGGAATTTCTTCATGTAACCAACTATAATGAACTATCCGTCTGGGCACCCCTCTAAAGCTAAAGATTACTATTGACCAACTTTAATGGAAGATTTATCTCAATCCCAGAAGCATATTATTCCACACAGGGAACACAGCCTTCTCTTTGTTAAAAGCAAACCTGCAAAGTACTGCCATGAATTATAAATTGAAGTTAATCGGAAACATGAGAAGACGAGTTATCAAAAGTAGGACTTGATATCGAGTCGCGACAGCTAAACTGTTTAGACATTTATACATAAACACCCAACCATGTTATATTTTCTTGTCTTCGCCAATTATGAATTGGGATAGTATTTGTATATGCAATACCAAAGTTGAACAGTTGAGATATATAGTGATAGGAAAGGGTTAGCTTTAGCCAAGGATGGATTTCATACAGTTGTGGAAAGATACTGGAGCAGAAATGGTGTCAGTTTTTGTATCCACAGTCTGATCATGTATTTCACAGTTTCAGTTGGGTTTGTACATTTTTTACTCCTTTCCTGTGTAGGAGGGGTTCTGACTGGATCCAACCCCCGCTTTAAAGATACCACATCCTACAACGCTGGTAGGCTGACAGAAACGAAGGAGATCGGTGAAATTAACAGTCATATACCTATTCTGAAAATAGATGATTATATGCCAGAAAATGACTTCGAAAAGTCCATGTTGGCCGATGTGGAGGGTATAAAAATGAGTCTTGGACAGAGCCTTCGGAACTTATACGTCACGCTGGACTCGCAGACCGAACGACTCGACGTCATAGAACGTCAAGTGTTGGATAACGTTGGAGAAGTGCAGGTGACACCTAAAGCCTGGTTCATGTTTCGCGTCTACAGGGACCGAATACGTAAGGGGCGCAGTGTCGTGTCCAACTTGAGTTACGACTTGAACCGACCCGTGTCCTTCGTCCACAACGTCAATGATGAACCGGCGGAGACGAGGACTGACGTGAAGGTCGCTCTGATGCAAGTCTTGGAACAGCTTCAGCAGAACATGAAACTCATGAGCACGTTCGCCAGGGACAGAGTGAAGATTTTACGGTTGATGCGTCGGGTGAGCTTGGGTTCCGATAAATCAATCCAGTTCGACGGCAAGTTGGACGAATGCCTTAAGATGATGAATGCCGTGCCGCAGATCGAAGAATCCGTCAGAAGCGTGTTACAGGAACAAGGCCAATCGTTGGCGATGGAAGGTTGGAATCAAATCGCCGTTTCCCAGCAAGACATGTTCAATAAATTATTGGTGTCTGGAGCCGGAGCTAACTTTGCCGCCGTTGATCCCTTGTGTCTTAACGTCAGCAATGAGTGGCGACGATGTGGCTTCCTCTATGACGGCTCATGGACAGACTGTCACGGTACTCAGTATGTCCGCCTCTCTGGATACCACGTTGGTCGATACGTCGGGATTGTGACATGTGGACTGACCGCTGGAAGATACAAAATATTTTTGGGAGAATCTCTTTCTTCGAAATTTCTCGGTATTGCCGACCTTAATGGAAAGGGCGAAGATCATTGTGAATTCGTTGGCACAGCATCGGATGCGGTCAGCTGCAGCAGATCGTACAGACCCGGCACATACGAAGGTAAGAACGTCCAATACAGCGTAAATGTAAGTGTATATTGATATCAAATTTTTCAGCCCCGTGGTTACTCCGGAGATTGATCTTGGGTATCGCTGAGCACACCCCAGGTCATGGAAAGAATTTGGGGCCTCAGTTCTGGAGCACCCATGGAGTTTTCGGGTGTAAAATGGAATAGGAGCGCACCCGTGTGATGCCGGGTGTGAACAGAAATAGGGCCCAAACGTCTTGATATGAATGAAATATTGTTGAAAGCTACGTTAAATCGCATTCACTCACTGACTCACCGATATGAATAATATTTAGTTGCAAGCATTCTCAGCGACGACATGGTGGAAAACCGCAAAGTTATCATCATTGTGACCGACTAATTTAACATGGCACTGGCGTAAAAGGGCACAATCTGTGGACGTTGGTGACTGCAGCTACCGTTTTGGTCGATAACTGAGCTTTTCGTGAGCTCGAAATATACGGTCAAGATATTGACAGAAGATTGTAATTTCCTAATTTATTGCCCAAACCTACACCTGCTTTGATTTATGCCTTAATTCCGCCAGGATTGTACCATACAAACGTTAAACGGAAGTTTAAATCAAAAGTAATCTCCCCCTGGGGAGTTACCTCCCCTGGGAGTTATCTATCTTTGGGGAGCTCTCTCAGCTCAGCCAGGATATATAAGGCCAGCTCCCAGTATACACTTCCTTTTTTCTCGTTTGTAACCTCCAGTGGTTACATCAGGGAGTTCCATACAGCTAGTTGTTGTTAAATTTGTACTCTATTTACGGAAAAGTTTTTCTTGAATTACTGAGTATTCTGTCCCAATTGTCTTGCCGTTCGTGTGGGCGAGTTTCGCGCTTAGATGCCCACACACGTTGTTTCGCGTGTAAAGATAAATTATGCTATCGAAATAACACGTGTGAATTTTTGGGATTGATGTACTTGGAAAAATTACTATGCTTAAGAAAGCACGTAGGTCTTTCCTACTGCAGGCTACTAAATACCTCGATCTATCAGAGGTCGATAGACGTGTTTTGCAATTACCTTAGTGAAGGACATCAAAATTATAGAGGTCCCGTTTTGGATTTGTCTCCTAAATTGTAAAGTCCGGCACCTTCTTCTGTGTCTGGTAATATTCCCCCTAGTGCTACCATCCTACAGGTAGATAACCAGAGTGTGCTTGAAAGTCTAGCTTTCTCTGGTATAGCATTGTTGGGAAACCGGTTTCTTTGTTCAGACAGACAAAAGCCAGGTCGCAGTGGTCGGAACACTCCATTTTCTCCGACGGACAAAAGAATTTGATATCACCGCGTGTAGGTCACCGTCTCCTTTGTCATTTGGTCTTTCTCCGGCTGATTCTTACAATAGGAATAAAAATCGTTCTATATCTCCTTTACGATTTAAATCTTCCTCTGCTATTTTGTCTAAAAAGAAAACAGCCTCTCATTCTATGGAAGGGCGTGCGAACTCGACTTTGTTCGGTTTACGGATTTACAATCTCCACTTTCGGCGTATGTTGACACGTCACGTCGTCGTCCCCGTGTTTCTGATCGTCGCTCTTGTTTCATCGCAACGCCGTTCTCGTTCTCGTTCCAGACAGTTCATTCAGGAGGTTATTTTTATTACGTTTGAACTGTACGAAATTGAACTGTACGAAATTGAACAAAGATTTTTCTTCACAGAATAAAAATGCTTCAACGTATTATAACTTCGGAGAATTACAAGTTCTTCAGGGAATTTGCAGACCGTAATTTTTCGTTGTGTTGTTGTTGTTGTTCTTGTGCTCCGCATTTTCCCCAGTTTTTGGTAGTTTTTCTTCTATGCATTCAGTTCATTGCTCCTACCAAAATTTAGTCTCTTGTTATATCAAATGTTACTGTGTTTATTTGATATCATGTGATCAAGAGAGAACTTGCAGAGTTTTTTCTCTGTCTTTGATTTTACGTGTGTTGTTGTTGTTGCGTTTGTCTTCGTCATCACAAGTCAAAGCTATACACTACGGCTCTTTGTTACATTTTAATGAGCTACATTATTACTCTCTTTGTGTAATCAAGGGTGTGTTGAACAACAAAAGAGATCACGAGATGTTTATTAAGAAATTGTGCTATTCTTTGGAACACATTTTTCTGTTAGTAAATATTGCATTGTGATGTATTTATTTTTCACAACCAAATTTTCCCATCGGTATATTGAATTAGATCGTACAATTCAAATTGGGTTGAGCTATAATTTTATTTTCTTCTCTCTGAGAAATTATTATTATTAGCTTGAGTGAGTTTATTTCTCCGAGAAATCTTTAGAATTGCTCTCGGTCGCACGTGGGGTATTTGTTGATCTTTACCCTGTCCGTGATCGGGCTGGATCAGGCCTGAAGTTTCTCAATCATCGACCTGGGACAGCATAAGTCTGTTCCATCGGGCGGTCTTCTTGTTTCTTTGTAAGTTACTTGCGTCCGAGTATGTTTACCGGTTACAGCCTTGTAAGAAGAACCACAGACTGTTCCTTAGCAATGTTTTTCTCCTCGATAGCCTCGTCCAAACATCTTTTGGTCTACAGCATTTATTTCATCTTTATCTTTATTAAGTTAAGACAGCCGGGCGCGCTAACCGACTGCGCCACGGAGACTAAGCTGAGCTTGTCTATTTAAAAAAAAACCAAAAAAAAAACCCGGATGATAATTTATTCTATTCCATTTACTGTCCTACAGGATCTTACAAGACCGTCATTCAGGATCCTACAGGGTTGTCCTACAGGGCTGTCAATTAACGCAGATAGAATAATGCTGGATGGTTGTGCAGGGTTGTCCAATATACTGCAAGTTTACGATGAAACGTTTCGTGTCGAATGAGATAGTCAACATAACAAATTATATGCATTTATTTCATACATTTTATTGTATAAAACAGAAACGTATAGACAGCTATACACACAAAACAGAAACGTATATACAGCTATACACACAAGGGATTATTATGTTGTCATGTCATACATTTCATTGTATAAAATCGAAACATTTATAGGGAATAGCAACCAGCACATGCACGTAGCATCCAAAGTCCGAGGCATTCATGTTTTTCTCAACAGATCAAGTGTCTTTTATAACTTTTTAGCTCCCCATTCAATTTTGATTTCATCGCGTCCAAAATCAACTTGCTGGTACAGGGAAACTTCTTCTGGCAGTAATCTATATAAAATGAAAAGTCATTAAATTAGCAAAGAAATTGTTATCAAGTTATCAAGTTACCTGAAACTATTCAGAGGTTATCCTCATAATTTAAATGGGTAGAATGGTATAAAATTGTTGTGACATTAGCGAAAAAGTATGATTAGAGAAATCTTAAAAATATTACACTACATTCAAGTGGCGTATTGATGATATTAGTGAATGTGACGATAACCAGGATGATTTGCGTTGAAATATCATAGAAATGTGATGTTATTGTTATTGGTGTGCCCTCTGCAAAAACCAAACATGTGCCGGTCACTGAATAAAGATTATTTGGGTCCAGTAGCACCAAAGTCATTCAAGTCATTTGTTATTAATGTAAAATACACATTCTTGAATGCATGTTATGAGTATTATAAAGCATTATAAATTATGATACTTAAGCAGTATTCATGGATTTGAAGCAAAATATTTTGAAGTGGAATCCAGAATTATGGATCAACACTAAATGAAAACGCAATCACAATTGGAAAAAATATTGAGACTGTACACTAATATGATTTTAACAATGTTCGTCATCCAGTTGTATTGGTCATGTAATATTGCCTGATGCTATTTCCTCTTTGGCGAAGAAGTAATTCAACAATAGACGCTGCATGATTTCCATGATCACATGTCTGCTCCGAGTCGATGAAATGTGCGCCTCGAACATGTCCGATTGGTTGCATCTGAGGAGAAAAAAATTGTTTAAAACGTTTTAAATGAAATGTTCTCATTTTTCAAGATGTGGGTACAGATGTACAATTGAATTATGCAGCAAGCCTTAGCCTTGGTCAAGAATAGTGCAATAAATAGACAATTAAAATATAGCCTGTTATGGTTATGGTGATAGGAAATCTAATCATAATTTATCCTTCTTTTCCTGATCACATTTTTATCATAGCAAATATCGGTTATGCCAACAGTGTATTTGTTATCAATTTATTTTAATAAATATTCCTTTGCGATTTCATCAGAACTTTGGTATGGAAATATTCTCAAATCTTCTGGAAATATAAGCAGGAAATGATAAAGATTTCAAAACAACAAACTTCCTAGCAAGTTAAATCCTACTGTTTGACATGAACAGGAAATATACAAGCAGTGGTGTGATATAACCTATATATCTCACCCTCCGGGAGATTTCCTCCAGGGGTGCATGGCCAATCTTCACATGAGGTCCCCAAGCCTGGGCTTTTCCAGCTGACAATGCAACAATGGCAATTCACAGTGCCTTGACGAACCTGGGTAGATCTGAAAGGAATTTTAAGACAGATCGAGTTATGGATATTTCTTTCTGAATTCCAGGCTAAATGAGTCATTAATTTTGACTGCAAATATAAGGTGAAGTGCTGCAGTAGTTACTGAGAAGAGTATCAATTGTTTAATATGCCAAGTTTATGAAGAGAAACTTGTTGATAGTTAAACCTCATAGAGGGTCCACATTACAACATTCTGAGTTTAACTAGAAATTAGAATTGTTTTGCTAATTAAGTTATAACATTATAATTATATTTATAACTTACTTACCATCACTACATGTAGCTTCACTCATCACCACCTGCAATACAGTTCTTTAAACCTCAATAGTTCCAGCTTAACATGAACAAATCAACTTTCTTTTTGCACTCTATCTTGCATGTTTTTCTGCTGTTGTTGTTGTTCTCATATGACAGCATGGTGGCGCCACCAGTGGCCAATTAAAATATACCGGTACAGGGGAGATAACTCTCCTCAAATTGTTGAATTAATGCCAGCAAGTCAATTGCTAATGTAATAGACTACCAGGAAAATAGAATAATATTACCTGTATATAATTGGTGATAATGAAGAGGGTAGAGTATTCATTAATGGACATTTTTTTCTTGAAAATCATGTTAGAACTGATGTATTCTTCTAAAATTATTTTCTTCATTGTGTCCAATTTTATTATAAAATCTTTGGATTGGACTGATTATTAATTAATTATTTATTAAACTTATTAATTTTATTATAAAATCTAAATTCAACAAGATTTCTTACACAAATATGATACTATTTTGATAACACTATGTAGAGATTGATATTATTGATATCTTTATTTTATTCGAATGAAAACCCATATGTCACTAATATGATCTCTGAAGTCTTACGTAAAGTTTGTGTATTTTTCAATTCAAGCTGTTGTTGTTGTTGTTGGGAACAATGAATGTGTTCATCTCCTAGATGCGTTTCAAATCTCATTACAAGTCTCGCATACTACGGCTGTTTTGTTTCGGACTCCACTGTGATTTTTCCAGTTTCGGCTTAAAGTTTTTCAGATTCATCTTCAGTTGTTTTTCCATAACGTCGTTATTGTTCTCTTCAACGTCGTTTCTCGTACATTTTTTTAAGATTTTACCCTGCTCCTTTGTGAGCGTATATGTACAATAAATTGAACTGATTTGTTACAATTTGGGAAAATCACTATGCCGAAGCAACGCCTTTCGCGTTTCGCATTACGTCGCGACGTTCCATTACGCCGCCATGTGGTCCTCTTACTCCTGTACGTCTTTCTCATACATCTGTTAGACGTTCCCGTACGCCATAACGTCGTTCACCACGTCGTTCTTTTATACCCCCTTATCAGGGTCGTCAAGTTCGACAGTTCCGGTCTCCATTTCTAGATCTTTTTCTTGATTGTCATAGAGACTTCGACGTTTGGTTGCCTGCACGTCTCTCGATTTCGGTGTTTTTCTAATAAGACGTTTCGGTTGATGCGTTTTTCTTTATCGCTGGGTTGACCCCCATCGTTTTAAAGGCGAGATGCATATCTTCTTTTACCCATTCATCCTCGTTTTTCGGCGTTTTTCCTACGATTCACCATCGTCGGCCGTCGGTTTGTGTGACAAGTCCTTCTGTTCGGAGTCGGCATCGCCCTTGTATCACTTTTATAGTCTGGGCGTTTTTCTCCATCTTCTCACTTCGAGGTTTACTTGCGGTGGTGCCCCTAGTGATTCGATCACAGGGAGTTCACTTTTCATCTCTGTTATTCAGACGCGAGGAAAAGTACAGTCCCATTCTTCATTTTAATTGAAGGGAAGCCATATGGTGACGGAGTGTGACACCTTGTAGCTCGTGCCGTCAAGATTTTTGGTCACATATAGACCAGTTTTTGTTGCACTTCCGGTGGTCGTATTATGGGGGGTTTACCGTGGGTTCGTCGTTACTTTGGGGACAGGCTTTCGACTCTCTCCATCAAGTGCTTCGTCCCGTATAGACCGTTGGACCAGTTTTAGACGTGGGCATTATAGTTGTTTTGTCGTCAACTGGTAGCTCTTGTCATTTCTTCGCAGGACCTTAATCATTACGGTCGTATCCTGGTTCGGTCACTGCAGTTCCTACTGTCTTATTACAGACGTCATCCCTCAATCCATTACTGCTGGTATTGACGTCTCTTTTTCCACCTCTGTTTTTGGTGACAGTCCCGCCACATCGTTATGTGGGGTGTTCATTTCCGGCTTAGTCTTGGTTGACAGACTTCACATCAATTTTGAAAATTTGGCTAGGGTTTTACGTCTTTCTGCCGGCATCGATATTAATCTAAACGACAATATCTCTGCGCTCATTCGGGTTTTAGCGCTACAGTCTCGCCGTACTCGTCAGCTGTTACCGAAATGGGATATTGGTGTGGTTCTGTGTGCTCTGATTCGACCGCCCTTTGAACCCTTACAGTCCGCCTCTCTTAAAGCTGTTGCCTACAAGACTGCTTTTCTGGCGGCTTTTGCTTTGGCGTCTAGAGTGTCTGAACTTCATGCTCTTGAGAGATCATCTATGACCTGGTCAGCGGATTGGTCTCGCGGTTCGTTTCGACCTATTCCTGAGTTCAGCGCCAAAAATGAGTCCGTGTGTTCAACGTTTGTACTCCATCCCTGCATTATCAGACTTCGTACATGGCCTGGAAGACGACATTTTGTTATGCCCTGTTCGAGGCATACGCCACTATCTCACTCGTACCGACCCCGGTCGGGGCTCGCATCGTCTGTTATTCTTGTCTCTTCGTCCGTCGGCGGTACGTGACATTACTAAGAATACCATCGCTTCGTGGTTTAAGAAGACCATTAAGTGGTCATATCAATTGACCATTGACGCTCCCCCGCTTCTGTCTACTGCTTCTTCTCATGAAATTCGTGCCATCGCTACGTCATGGCCTTTATGGAAGAACTTGTCCCTCCATGACATTGTCCAGTCTTGAGCATGGACGGCAAATTCCACGTTCACCAATTTCTATCTGAGAGATATGTCAGTGCAATCAGATAGAGTGACCATGCTTGGGCCGCTGGTGGCTGCCCAGCACGTGGTCAAGTAAATTGCAAAAACAGGGGGGGGGACATTTTCCATCATCGCAGCAAGTCTGCCAGCTTGCTGTATCATCTCATCTCTCAGTCACAGGATATGTCCACATACTACATGATCACCTAAGAAAGAAGTAATAGGTCAGCTTGCCAGCCACCGACTCTCAAGTCATCAATCACGGCCTGACACAATGAAGAGTTTTAATCTTTGCCTTTACTGCGGATTTGCTTGTGTCATTTCAGGTTAAAGCTATGACCTTCTAGATCATCTCAGCTGAGTCACCTTGCGGTCAACTCACAAGTTCAACGTACAAAGAACTGACACTTTTGTGAGTATTAATAATGGTTATTTTCAGGTCTCCAGTGTCAGCAACAGTAAAGTACAGAAGGTTGACAAAGACAAAGAGTAGAGTTACGATGGATGTAATACTTCGTACCAATACCACAATCACAGAGCCGGACACCTTGTATGCTACATTGGCGATAGAAGATCCCAACTCATACATGCTGCCTTTCAAGTACTCATTGCGGCAAGAGTCCCTGAGTCATGTACGGGAGGTAATACTGTGCTCCACATCCAAGACCACAGCTACATGCATGAAGACATGCAACAAGATAAGTAGCCACTTATTATATCCATGACTACCTTCTGCGTCTCCAACCAGGGTTTTCTTGTTGAATATTATTGTGTCTTGTTTGTAATTATCTCAGCGGATATTCAGCCTGCCATTGCAAATACAACAAGGCCGAGGTTTCCCCCTCCATATGTTGGTAGTGAGGCATAAATCAAAGCAGGTGTAGGTTTGGGCAATAAATATTAAACATTTATAAACAATGTTACTATTTACAACCAAACCAAACCTGCTTTGATGTAATGGCCCTCCCATCCTTCCCCTCACTCCGCGGCCTTGTACACCACAGGTCTCGGTTTATTACATTGAGAAAAGAGGAAGTGTATACTGGGAGCTGGCCTTATATATCCTGGCTGAGCTGAGAGAGCTCCCCAAAGGGAGATAACTCCCAGGGGAGGTAACTCCCCAGGGGGAGATTACTTTTGTTTTAAACTTCCGTTTAACGTTTGTATGGTATATTCCTGGCGGAATTAAGGCATAAATCAAAGCAGGTTTGGTTTGGTTATAAATAGTAACATTGTTTATAAATGTTTAATTTTTCGTTTGTTCCAGGTTATTTACGTAGAATGAGGGGTGAACAACCTGTACGGCGGACACTTAACGGTAACGCGGGCCATTTTTCTCCCAGATGGTACGAGTGTGGTAAAACAATTCCCTGATGTCATGTCCCAGAACTTTTGCCTGGATAATATATAAGGACCGGTCGTCGGCATTCCATGGAGCAAATCGTATACCATACGCCATCCGTTCTCGAATGATGCTCTATAAAAACGTTAATAAAGTTAGACCATAAAAACACTTCTCTCCAGAATTCTCCCAATCTAATTTTTGTTGAAATATTACTCAAGTTGGGTGAACAAGACTCACAACAGTAAAAAATAAGTTCACTCACAGAAGAGCCTAGCTCAATCATTACAAGTTGATGTAATTTTGGGTCTATCTTTCGTGTAAGTTTCTATTGTTCGGACCTTTGTAATAATGAAAAGCCACCGTAGACATTGTTGTATCCAGAATATCTATTCTCCTCCTTTATTTCATGATACTTACACCAAAGATGGACCTAATTTCGTTACTCAAGAATTTTGTCACCAACTTCCATTTACTTGAGTGAAATTTCACTCGAATTGTTTCAGTTTTTACCCCTCGGGCAGATTCTGCCCGAGCGGTATTGTCGTTGCCTCCGTCGTCTGTCCGTCCGTCCGTCCGTCTGTCCATCATATCATTGTAAATACATTATCTCAAAAAGTCTTCACTTACAACAATGAAACTTCATACAGTTGTTTAATACAGCCAGTACCAGAAGCCTATTGAAAGTCGGTGCCATTGGATGTGTTTTTCAGGAGTTATGCCCCTTTATACATGTATGGCTGTTTTTATCCCTGTAAACACATTATCTTAAAAAGTCCTTCACTCACAACAATGAAACTTCATACAGTTGTTTAATGCAGCTAGTACCAGAAGCCTATTCAAAGTCGGTGCCATTGGATGTGTTTTTCAGGAGTTATGCCCCTTTATACATGTCTGTCTGTTTTTATCCTTGTAAACACATTATCTCAAAAAGTCCTTCACTCACAACAATGAAACTTCATACAGTTGTTTAATACAGCCAGTATCAGAAGCCTATTGAAAGTCGGTGTAATCGGATGTGTTTTTCAGGAGTTCTGCCCCTTTATACATGTCTGTTGGTCCATACCCTTGTAAACACATTATCTCAAAAAAGTCCTTCACTCACAACAATGAAACTTCATAGTTGTTTAATACAGCCAGTACCAGAAGCCTATTGAAAGTCGGTGCCATGGGATGTGTTTTTCAGGAGTTCACACAAACCTGTGTGGATTGCTGTGAATAGACAGTAATCGTTCGACTACATTTTATCACTGCTCTATTGCTATATTGTTTTGTCTGTCTATGATCTATATCATACAGGTAAAATTATGCCCACCCCAAATATGTGAGTTGTTGGGGTCAGAAACATTATTTCCACAATTGCTCTGGGCCCGGTCCGAGGGGTCCCGATGGCGACAGCCACATGTTTTTGTATGTAAGAATGAAATGGATCAGAACTGGGCGATTATTCAATGTCATCCTCTAAATCTTCAGTTAATACAGACGAGATTATCAAAAACAATTATACATCAATAAAAACGCGACCATATGGTACCAATATCTGCTCATTAAAGTGAAGATATTTTAATGAAATTCGTGCTCTTGTTTCATTTTGTCTTTTTGTCTGAACCCGTGTTATCTCCTCGGATAATCTTTGTCTGGAATCTGGAATAGTCTCATTCTGTCAAGTCATGAACAAATACGAGTATTGGTGTTTTGGGGTAATTAGTAAATGGTAACTTTATACAAGAAAACATGGAATGTTGCAACTGTCAAGCATAATGTGAGATGGCAGCCACTAATCTGCGAAAAGTTACACCGTTTTCATCATTTGATGTATTGTTTTCAAAAGTCATACAAATATCAGCGTTACATACCGGTACTTCCTGCTTATACTACAGTTTTGTTTCTGTACAATGGTGTAAATATAACTCAATTAGCGGATTCCTGTGAGACAGTAGTAGGAAGCCGGTAAATTCTGTCGCAAAATTGAGGCGTGAGATTGATGACACCACGAATGACGTCACGTCCGGGTCGAATGTCACATCCGGTGCGAGGTATTTCCGCGGGACACGTGATGGATGGGGTGGATGTAAAAATTAGGATTTTTTCTGGAACCTTAAAAAGCGGAAACACGTACTTTACGCTAAAAACTGGGGAAAATCCCTTTCAAATGGAGTTAGATGAGCATATAATGGAGCTATAGGGTCAGGAGGCACCCCAGGGCGGTTATCCATGTGAAGTGGTCATCGAGGCCGATCAAGTCATGGATGGGTGCATGTAAAACTAGGATTTGGTTTGAAAATATAAAATCCGGAAACACGGACTTTACCCCTAAGCTATGGAAAATCTCTATCAGAAAATCTCTATCACACACTTTGGCCTGCCGAGAGTGGGTTAGCGGGTGTATGTAAACTTAGGATTTGTTCCTGAAATATAAAAAGCGGAACATGGAGTTGACGCCTAAACCATGAAGAATCATCCAGGGAAGTGTGTTTGGGACAATCTACAGGGGTGCATGTAAAATTAGGATTTGTCCCGGAAATATGAAAAGTGGAACACGGACTTGCATATATCCCACAGGATGAGCATAGGAGTGAGGTAGACTCTACGCGGAGAGAGAGAGAGATAGAGAGACGGCTAAGCACACTGTTGTTTGTTCACACACACATAATCCCCCATGTCTCACAGATGTAGTCTATGCTAAGCACTATTGCTAAACAAAGAACAACAACAAGGATGCCAATCCAATCATGTTATTATCCCCTCCAGCACAGCACATCCACGCTGGGGGAACCGCTATGGGTGTGTTTACAATTCAAGCATGCTGCTGTCCAATTAGAAGCCGTCCTTTGAGTTAGTCCAATCTTGGGTCATGATCACTCTTGGCTAAGCGTCGGGCAGTCCAGGATGCCGTTGAGGCAACATGTCCTGAAACATTTTGATCGAATTTTCCAGGGCCTCGGTGGGTGGTAAACCCATGTCCTCCAAGTGACGCTTGGTTTTCATGATGGACCGATGCGTGGGACCGCCTTTCATTTCAAGCGACACGAGCTCCGAGCTCCCCTATCCCCGAGCTTCGAGCTCTTGCATCTGTGAAAGCTTCATTATACGCCGGGCGTCCGTGGGGACGAAAGCCACACTTTACGCATGTCACTTGTGTTCGAAGTCATTTCCCAGGCCATTTAATCTACGTAGACATTTACTTTCCATACATAAAAATCGTATAAAGCGAAGCTATCTCACAGAACAAAGTCCAGATAATGCGCAAGTTCAATGTACGCTCGAAGAACGATATACACCTACGTCACAGACGAGAGTATTGAAGCATCCCTATACGATGACAGTGAGCGACCCTATGGGATGTGGAAAGATGTGCTGGGTGACGAAATTCTTAGAGGAAGGGCCCATCGGTTATACCCATATAGTCTGGTGCTACAGCCAATGTCAGCCTGCCTACGAAACTACAAGGTTACAGAATGTGAGCTTCGTCCCAGGGATTCTTCACGATATTGATAAAGCGAATTTCCTCGACGCCGAGCAGACCAACATCCTAGATGATCTGATGGGTGCGGCCAAGGACAATTCACACATCGCCCACTTCCCATCATCGAAATCTGTCCGTCATCTATTTGACCCAGAATCTCTTTCCTTAAGGAAAGGCGTCCCGAGATATTGCCTTGAACTGTCAATACATCGTGTTGTTCTCCAATCCCATTGACAGAGCGCAAATCCGTGTGTGTGATAGTCGAACTTATCCTCAGAACATCGACCATTTCATGCAGGCGTTTCAAGCCGAGACAAGTCGTCCGTGCTGCTACCTGTTTGTAGACTTAACAGCTCATACCCCCGAAGATCGCCAGTTGACGACTCACCTGTACCCGGCGAGGGCTCGCCATAAAGTTACAGTCTGCTACCTTCATGCCATCCACCGAGTCCACACCTGGCAACGAACATCGAGCCCCTTCATATACCATCAGTCCCGGAATATCACCCAACCGTGAAGGATCAACCCAAACCCTTACAATAGAAAGAACACAACGTGACCTCAAGGCTATGGAAGGATTTGCTCAAAGAAAGCCTGGATGCCGAGGTGGGCGAGACGTTGGAGGCCACCGAATACAAGTTTCACTACAAAGGGTATTCGAAAGAGAGAAGCCGTAATTTTAGCCCATAACCCCATTGGTACCCAGAATACGACGGGCTATACGTCAGCAGTATGTCGACCTCGTGGCCCATATAAAATTGCTGGACAAGGAAGTGGTCATCAGCATCGATGTTAAAAACCCAGGCATGCGCTGGACAGCAGAGTATGTCAGAGCGATGGTTCAAAGAAACATCTGTTTGAACGCATCATTAAGATCTATAGTGACCTTGACCTTGTGTCTAGAAAGACACCATCTTTCTTATTTCACCATGAGCGCTTCTGTTGTATAAGAAACAGATAGTACCTAAAGAGGATAAGTAGTAGAGAAAGGACCGATGAGGTCTTATTGACCTCTGGGCCGCAAGGCCGCTAGAGGTCAAGGTCACTATAGTTCTGGCAAAGGTCACGTGACCGAAAGTGACCCCGGGGGTGTATTCCTCCGCGGTGATGCGGTCCGGCGGTGATGCGGTCGCGGGAAGAAGCCTCCGCGGACAGAAAGTAGCCCCGAGATTTCAAATACGCGGGGGGGGGAGAGAATCTCCGGCAATGTCCGGGAATATAATGTCCGGTCATCTCCGGGAGAATGTAATGGTCAATAAGCCTTTATCCGCCCTTCCAAAGCATCATTGGAATACACGTCATCTAAAAGGGTCACCGGCAATATCATCAGCACTATGCCCAGCATGAATGGCCAGTGAGGAACCCTCAGTTTCTCAGCTATAGCCATACAGCGAGAGAAGGGAAAGGGTCCCAGCGGGGGTCGAACCCGGGTTGCTCTCTCCAGAAGCAGACACGCTATCCACTACACCACAAGTCATCCTACAAGCCAAGGTTGAAAATATCCTAATATAGCTACAATGTACGACAGGGCAGATCACTATATGGCTAGGGTGTAGGCCCAATCGGGAACCCACGCATGGACATTTGCGGTATGGGATGTGGCATCTTGTTTTTCTCGTCTCGCCACGTAGAACACGACGGGATTCGTATTGGGCAAGTAGCGCTGGGGTGGATGTTTTGGGATCTAGGTGGGCCCTAGTGGTCCGATGGGGTCGATTGAGGTATCAGTGTGAAGCACTCGTGAGAAAGCATCCGACCGGATGGATGTGACGTGGAACTGAAGTAATTCTGCGTATGTGCAGTGGAAAACGGAACATGGACGTTTTGGGGTCGAGGTGGGCCCCTAGTAGTCCAAATGGGTCGTGGGGGGGGGGGGGTGGTGTCAAAGTAAAGCGCTCCTCCAGGGCGATCAAGTCAGGATGGGTGCATGTAAAATTAAGATTGGGGTTGAACCTGTAAAAGGGGCTAATATGGCTTCCCGGCGGATCGGGGCTTGCCGAGAGAGGCAGGGTGGGTTAGTGGATGTATGTAAAATTTGAATTAGGGTTGAACGTATAAAAAGCGGAACACGGACTTTACCCCTAAAATAGGGGAAACCCCTATCAACCAGGTCTAGAGGGGCTAATATCGGACCCCAGCGGCTCGAGGCCTGCCGAAAGAGTCAGGGTGGCTTGGTTGGTGTATGTAAAATTAGGATTTGTCCGGAAAATATAAAAAGCGGAACACGGACCTTACCTCTAAAATAGGGAAAACCCCTATCAACCAGGTCTAGAGGAGCTAATATCGGTCCCCAGCGGCTCGAGGCCTGCCGCGAGAGACCGGGTGTATGCAGGGGGGCGAGAGGGGGTGTATGTAAAACTAGGATTTGTCCCGAAAATATAAAAAGCGGAACACGGCCTTTACACCGTGGTCTCGGGACTACATTCTGTCCGCGGAGGCTTCTTCCCGCGACCGTATCACCGCTGGACCGCATCACCGTGGAGGAATACATCCCCCGGGGTTTGCCGGAACTATAGTGACCTTGACCTCTAGCGGCCTTACGGCCCAGATGTCAAGACCACATCGGTCCTTTCTCTACTACTAGGGTACCAACACAACTACCCGTGCCCAGAATTTGCTGACCCTGCATGAGGCATTTCAAACCTTTATGGAGAGGCAGCTGGAGACGGCAAATTATCTTCTCCAACCCCCCAACATGATGATGTCCGTCTATGGATGATCGACAACGCGTTAAAGCGTTACGACATGGCGTTAAGGTGCTCAGTTGTGGGCGTTCAGGTATTGCGATGGGCGTCACTGCATTTCGATGAATCATTGTCAATTCCATGGAATATCTTAGAAAAATCAGAGCTTCTGAGCTATTTCACCAGGACGTTGAAGCGTTAAGCTGGGCGTTGGCGGGCATTACTGTCTCTAAAAGCAAGTCTATCCCAGAAACGAGCACAGTTGATGTTCAACCTTCAGCATGGCTTATACTTGCTCTGATTGCGAACACACGTTCCCCGGCCGATATGATGCAGCACCAGAGGAGGTTTCATCCAAGCACCGAATGGCTAGAAGCCGATGAGCCCACTGAGGAGGCAGACGATGATACCGAAATAGAGACTGCCGAGAGTCTATCCAGTGATACGGAGAGCTTGACCTCAGATAGTCAGGCTCCTCCCAGGGAAGTGAGGAAGAATCTACATTTTTGGATCGTAATGTGACAGCAGCTATTGATACTCACGCTGCAGCGATCGAGGACGCCAGACAGGATAACTTACGTTCGCGTACATACCAAATGCGCCCCTGCATCAGAAAAACAGCCATGAACAGTATACCCTGCTGCTGCTTGAAATGAAAGACGATCCCATGCATCGGTCCATCATGAAGACCAAGCGTCACTTAGAGGAAGATAAGGGGTTACCACCCAGCGAGGCCCTGGAAAATGCAATCAAAATGCGCAAACAACTGTTTCAGCAGATGTAGCCTCAATGGTATCCTGGAATGCCCGATGATGCTTAGGTCAAGAGCGACCATGACCGAAGATTGAACTTTCTCAAAGGACGGCTTCTGATTGGACAAGAGCCTACTTGAATGGTAAACACACCTATAGCGGCTCCCCCAGCGTGGGTGTACTGTGCTGGAGGTGATAATAAAATGATTGGACTGGCATCCTTGTGCTCAATTTTCATAATATTGCTTAGCATGGTCCACATCTGTGAGTCATAGTGCTGTGTGTGTGAACAACAGTGTGCTTAGTTAGCCGTCTCTTTCTCTCCCCCGCGTAGAGTCTACCTCACCCCTATGATCATCCTATGGGATATCCTTGGAGAACCCACATCATCTACATGTATAAATTGCGAGACAATACTTGTTTATTGACAGTATACCTTAATCCATCACGATTGGACACTTAGGCATTGAGACGTTACGTTACGGCGTTGAGACAGGCATGAAGACGTAACGACGGGCGTTGGCGGGTGTCATTGCATTTTGATGAATTAGTATCAATTTCATGCGATAAAACGTGATCAATTAGACAAATCAGAGCTTCTAAGCTATTTCACTATGGCGTTGAACCTTTAAGCAAGGCGTTACTGTGGTACGCCCATAGACCGAAGCACCAGAAACCGATGCAGAGGCTGAGAGCATACCATCTGATTACGAGCATCCACAAACTGATACTGAGAATCCACCCACTGATACGCTGATACGGAAAGCTCGCTCGCTGATAGCCAGACCACGTCCCACGTGAGGAGTGATGTAGATTAAAGAGAATCCATCTTTTGAGATCATATTGTGACAACGGTTAGTAATACCCACGCTGAGGTGATAAAGGTGCCAGACAGTATAACTTACAGCAGGAATACACCACCATGCTAGTTCATGTTTCCTGACATCAGAAAAACTGCAATGTCGATCAATGGTAGTACAGGCTGCTGCCGCTTGAAATGAAAGGCGACGTACCTCATGCATAGGTCCATCATGAAGACCAAGCATCATTTGGAAGAGCGTATGGGGTTACCGCTCATCGAGGCGGTTAAAAATGTGGCCAAAATACGAAAACAGCTGTTCCAGGACATGTTGCCGTAACACTATCATGGGCTGACGCTTAGAGGTGCAGCAAAACGGACGATGAACACGGATCGAACATGGCCGAAGAAAAGTTTGACAAGGGCAGTTTCTCAAATGGGGGCTTCTGATTGGACAAGAGAAAACATAATGGGAGAAGAGTTTGACAAGGGCAGTTCTGAAATGGAGGCTTCTGACTGGACAAGAGCAGCAACGCAGCAGCATCTGATACGTGAGCATATACGCGAGTTGAAAACATATCAACCGCAGCTCCTCCAGCGTGGATATGATGTGATGGAGGGGAAAATAAAAATCTGTAGTACGCAATACGCTTCTTCTGGTTGTTGTTGTTCATCTCTCTTTCTCCCTTCCGATTGCGTCTAGGTACTAAGATATTAAGAGATCGTAGTTATAGGCGTGTGTGTGTAAGGGAGGTTACTCCCCAGCGTATCAAGCCGGGCGTTGAGGGCGTTACCGGGTTACACCGGTTACTATTTCCTGTAAGGTGCGAAAAACACATGACCTGAGTAGTATGTTCTTTTATTTTTCGATAGGATACCATTGGATGAGCGAAGATTTTAAGAAAAAGCCCGATATGTTCCATCGAATCTGGTTCAAAAATCGTTCAGTTGCGCGGGTCGCAGTTACGGCCCCGTTGTTGATAGAACAGCCGATCTTTTGTTTAGAGCCGCTGATACTTTCGTTGCACCTTTCCATTAGTTCATGTAAAGTCCTTTTCTGTCTTTGGACTGATTTTGAGACATATCCAGATTGCATTTATACGGAAGTGAAAGGTCATTTCCGGTCATGTGACTGGAAGTGCACTCATTTTCCTTTGTCCTCCGCAATGCACTCACAAGTCAAAGGTCAAATGTTAGACATTAGCGCTTTCTATACTACTGCTGTACCATCAAACGCCGCCTTTCAAAGTTTGTCACATTT
Organism: Hanleya hanleyi; assembly: GCA_036873755.1. Lineage (NCBI taxonomy): Eukaryota > Metazoa > Mollusca > Polyplacophora > Lepidopleurida > Hanleyidae > Hanleya > Hanleya hanleyi. Next base: position 24,935 of record JAVTVY010022290.1, read on the forward strand.
TGTGATAAATATCGTATACTGACAGCAAAATACGATCGTATACAGAACAAGATGTCTGGCCCTACGTTTCGCAAATCGTGTAAAATTCCGCTCAACCCGGGGCAAATGGGTCGTTTGCACATCGTGTGTTTTACATTTGCATGGTTTTCAAATGAACAGTCACGAGCAAAGCGTGACTGAGATACATCATTCTGTAGAAAACGACTTGGAAATTTATTTGAAAAAAAAAAAATTACTGATGAAGAACATAACGTTTCTTCCAGTGATCATTGAAAACTGTTGACCACTTCTCTCTTGTAGGAAACCATCTTGCTTGTTTTCATTTCGTGCATATATGAAACCGAGGCTATCTGTCGTATGAAAAAAGGTCTTTTCGATGAATGACGAAAAATTGAAATATTTTCTGAAATATAGAAATGAATATTTTTATCACTTTTTTCACCAACCTTTGCATTTAATTATGAATTTTTATATATTTTTTTTTTTTGGGCCAAATTTTTTAAGCATGTCAGGTACCTTGGACACTTAAGTCAGCCGGATATATAGCCTACCAATTGCTCATCATTTGCCACCTATGTCATAGGATTGTGGCGTTTATGTCTAGGTCTATTACATCGAACGCCAGCACGTCCTGTTTGCTAAGTTGCATTGCATGTTGGAAGACAGCTGAACGTGGGGAGTGAGATATCTCGCCAGAAATTCGAGAACCAAACTTACAAGACAGACTGGCTGCTTGATATTATCTTTGGAAAGAACCCAACAAATTTGTCGGAGTTATTTCATAATAACCTATCATGTGCTCTACAACAAACACACACTCCAGATGGACGTCGGACGTCTATAATAATTAGCTAGCTCGGGGTGTTCACAGAGGAAGTTGAGAAGTTTCTTTCGTTATAGGTTCTAGCACAAAGCTCTCAGTATGTTCCCAAATGTTAGAAATGTTTAAGTAAACAGAATGTTGTCTGCGTTTAATAAATATATATGGTGCCTGTAAGTCGGATACGATTTGAAGTTACTGCAAATCTTTAAGGCGTGCCTATAGAGAATGAAAATACGACCGTATGCTTGTTTGATATGTACATGTGACAGCGGGTCGGCATTTCGAAGTGGGAAGTACATAACCGATTAACCAGGAGCTCCCGATATAACCGTTTTAGGCTCTAATAATCATCAAGCGCAAGACATCGGTGATCCTGGGTCGATTTGCCACAGCTCTGCCTATGCTTATACATGAGCGAACTGTGTTTAACTGGCAGGAAGTAGGCAGATATGTTATGAGAGTATCACATGAGTAGTGTGACTAACGTCACAGGACCTACGAACTAGGGTGAGGAAGATGACTTGGGGGTCCAAGCGTAATGTTATAGATCACCTAAGTAGGTCAAATTTTCATCAAGACTGGTGATTGAGTTGAAACAATTGGGCCATTTCTTGTTGGAATATTGACGAGCGATGGCGAAACCCAGACAAAGAGCGCGGGGAACTTTTCTTGCTTTGATACATCCGAGCCATTTCAAATATAAGATGGTATTTATGCAGTTTCGCATTTCGGTAGAGTATGTCCGACAAGAAAACCATATTTTACTGCTATCTAATAACCTAGCCAAGATATTTTCTCCGATTTGCAGTGTATAGGAAGGTACTCTGAGAATCACATCCAGGGACGGAATATATCTGGAAGATGAGACGGTATCTTCGAGATATTCTGTCCCTGGAATTGACACTCAAAGTAATAACAAGAACGTCTTTTTCCGAAGAGAACCATCGATATAATTCCGCTTTCATCTATCCGGGTAATTCGTTAGGAAGTTTTGTCCCGCTTGAATGCTATCTACCCAGACAGGACTTGTTTACCAAACATACACGGGAATAAATTCTTTATGTGGAAAATTGCTTATCGACGGTTGCACTCGCGGAAAAACAATGTATTCATATCCAGAATATCTGAAAGACTTTCATGTTCAGTTCGAGCGAACTAGAGATCACAAAAAGGGTAAATATTTTTGGGGAAAATAATACGCTGTCATACCTCCTTCTGTTAACGATCACAGCCACAATTCCAAATACAGTCAAACCGTTTTATCTTTGATACTTGATCATTTTTTTTTAAGTGATGATAGAAAGAAACAACAAACAACCATTCTGTATCCAAATCTTTTATAAAAAGTTATCTGTGAAAATATCTGTTGGCATGTTCATTAAATTACGTGACATGACGACATACTTGATGTTCATATTTACAATGAAATAAAATATCCAGGTTTCTTCAAATGAGCATCCTCGCTGTGAAAATCAAGGTCGCTAACTCTGTGGCATATTTCTGTAGACGGATTTATTTATATAATCGCAGTCTGTGTGGGTGTGTTTGTGTGACACATTTTTTCTATTAGCACGATAAATTGAAAACTTGGTTCAATTCAAAATTTAAATGAAGATATAATTCGGGAATAGCCTTCTGCTTATTGATGTTGAGGTCGCAATGTCAAGTGTCACAGTTTCTATTAAATTTTACGGTATCTATTTTAATGCATTGTGAGCTATGTAGCTATGTCTACTCATCAAAGGTAGTTACACAGTTGTCTTCCCTAGGGGATCTGTGTCACTAGATTTGTCTCCCCCTATTTCTGTAAATAATCAAACATCTGCAAAATGTTGAAATGTTGTTTATCATGTCTATATTGAAGCCTTTCTTTAAAGATACGTAACCCCCATGGAGCAGTTTTGTACACACCGTGATAATTTGTCTTCTGTAGCAATAAATATTCAACATAACAATAATGTATATATTTTATGAAGGCACATGTCCTGAGGAATTCACTTATGCAATGTACATAACTGTTGCTACTACACTATCAGCAAAAATTTGTAACACTTATAGAACGCGTATATATATATATATATTATTTTTACAATACAATATGATTATTCACGAGAATTAAGATGAAATTCTCAGCCGTTTCGTAAGAAGGTCACAAAAAATACAATGCAGCAAAACCAGTAGAACAATAGCGGATACGGTGCTGAGCAGAATTGCAAACGCAATCCAACATTCCATTTCTTGTGACACACATGGAGAACACATCCCGCTGAGCAATTAAATTCGAAGAATCCGCACTATGCAGTCCATTCTTACACCATATACAGACAAACGTCGGAAACCTCACATAAAATGAGATTCTTTTTGGAGGCTAGCTTCAATGGACGTATAGAGAAATTTCTAGCCGTATGGACCATAGCAACATTGAAATACTGAGCCAATCTGAACAGACCATTATCTTCCACTCCTTCTGCTATAAGTTTGAGCTTCGTCAGACTGAATGCTCCATTCTTCTAGACGAAATTCCGAAGAGGCATCATAATCCGACGGCGAAAATATATGGTGAACCGAGGCAATAAATCAGCAGACATAATGTGCTCAATGTCCCAACAATACTCGGTCTGGTCGCCATGGATCTGTGGACATCACCTGTGAAATAAAATTATTTAAGAAAGCTTGCAGACCCAACATATATTTTTCCTCTACCACCCTCTTGCCGTCATCAACTGTTAACAATATAGAATTACGTTGCAAGCATTATGACCAGTACACATGAAGTTGGGCCAAAGCCTATTTGTCAGGGCAACAGTGTCGAAGAATAGCACCCATTTTAAGTTCCGTCTGAATATTGTTTACTGTTGAAATATCCATTCTCTAGGCATCAGATTTTATACCTCGGATTGCAGCCTCATTCAGAGATTTTCCAGAGAAGTCGCCATTCTAAAGAAGCTGCCTTATGTCTTCTAAACATGCTAGTAAGACCGACATTGTTTGTATATATAGACGCGTAAATTCTTTAATGGGCGACGGTTGAATATTGAATGACGGGCTAGACGCTTGTATTGACAATTTTTTTTCTTTTTTTCTCCTTGCTCTCTATTCTGTAAAACTGTGGATTTATTCGGGTAAATCTGCATCATGGATTTACTATAGGCACTCCATCATGATACGATGTATATTGACACTGGTCACGCAGTTCTGGCATGTCGACCCTCTAATACATAAGATCATTTTCATCAATATGATGCATTTCCACCGCCCACACATACCTGTCTGTTTGGGTGGCTTCTCTGATTCCACTGTATATTTGGTGGTAGGATATATTACAGCTACACTATCCATGGTACCGTCGGCCTGTACATTACCAGAGAAGTCCGTGGTGCCAGTATCCGTCGTGCCAGTATCCGTGGTGCCAGTACCGGTCTCAGGCGGATCACAAAGAATGGGATTACCACGTCTGCAAATATATACATGTTCATATGTTCTTGATACACATTAAAATGTTCTTAACTTGTGCATTGATGTTTCAATTTTAACACTACTGTTCTCTTCAAATACGCATGTATTCTTGAATACGAGTGGCAAACATAGACTACCTGGTGTGCAAGGCCATTATCATGCATTTGAATATTTGCGTACCCATGTAGAACGATTAAACGAATAAATTTTCAATTTTAACACTGATGTTGTGCTTATTTTTTCCAGAACATCAAAAACACTTACATTGGAACAAGTCTCGGTGTTCTAAACTGCAACACCTTTGTTTAGTGTTCTGGTTTTGGGTCAGTAAAATTTGAATACCAGTATTTGAAATATGAGTAAATGTAAGAATTTTGCTGTTCTCATGTATTCTAGAACACTAAAATCCCGCCCGGGATTCGACCAATTTTCTGCACTAGAATCTGTGCTATACTAAGTGCAATCTCAAAATAACCAAAATACTGTTATACGATCACTTTCTAAATGACAAAAAATATCTTCTCAAAGCCAGTCAAATCAATTACGTGTAAAGGGCAGAGAAGCTCGCATCCAGAACTGTATGACTCTGTTAATGCACTATTATTGAGTTTAGACAGGCCTGGAATCCGAGATAAACACTGACCTGACAGGGTCAACAATTTTGTAGATTCTGCCATCAGGTTCCCTCGATTTGGAAGAGCTTGAGGTAAGGATATAGATTTCACCTAAAACATAAACATATATATAACGATCAAAATGGATAATACGGTCATGACGAATTTAGAGTGCTAGCGTACTAATGCACTAGTTTTGAAAACATTACTTGAATAACACTTGACATACAGAGCTTTGAAATTGGCGAAAAAATAAGTAATTAGTCTGCTGTGGAAAACTTAGGAGTTCTATTTCCATCAACTGCTCAAAAACAAAAAGATTACTTAAATAACACTGGACGTTCAGAGATTTGAAATTGGTGGAAAAATAAGTAAATATTATTCTGCTTTGGAATGCTTTAGAAGTCCTATTTACATCAACTGCTCAAAAACAATACAGAAAAGTCAATTGAAGGCAGTGCCTGGTGGCGGTGTGATATTCTCGAACTAAAGCATTAGCGAAATATTCCACAACATCGCAAGGAATATTCCATACCTTGCTCTGGACATCATCCCAAGACATGGCTCGTCTATCAAATCCGAGCCATGACGGATAGCTTCTACGCCACAACGATACCAGCCACTTCAATCGGAAATATTCCCGGGCGCATTCTTGAACTTATGACCTCTGCGAACATGTCCATATTTGAATAAATTAAGCGCCAGGCAATGTGTCGTATATTTCGCCTCCTTCTGGTTGTTTGAAGTCAGATGTTTATATCCCTGAATGTTTTGACTTATGAGACGCCCCCATGTTGTTTACTCTCGGACTTCAAAGAGTTTGTTTTCCATTTTTTTCACCACGTAAACTGGATCTTCATCTAAATATACCGAGATCCCATGAAGGTAGCGTACTGCCCAAAAACGCCGTCTATTCATTGGCTGATATATTTTAAACTGACAGTTCCAGTAATAACTGTATAGCCCTAATCTGCATGCAGGGCATGGTACGGAAGTAAGGACCTGCATTATGGGGGATAAATGGTTAGGGAATGAATTCAAGGAATATTCCGCTGCATGCTATAGTCGGGGAATATTCCATATCTGTTAAGGGTTCATTTTTTTCTCAGCGTTTGAGTGTACGTGTGGTGGTTGGCCAATCACACGAGGAAAAGGGTCGAGACTTGGGAAATGGTTGCTGGCATCACGGCGTTCGCTTTTTGGTGTCATATTATGCATTTTCTTCAGTTGTCATTTCTATTTTGATTTTGAGCAGCTGCCAGAATTCGGACTTCCAAAGCAGTAACATAATAGTAATCGTCGTATTAACTTTATTTTTGTTCCAATTTGCCACCTCTGGCCTTCAGTGATATTAAATTAATCTGTTCAAAATGAGTACATTATACGCCCCCGAATAACAAGCGATGTAGCAAAGGAAATGATCCATTCCACAATATCTTACAATGTCACACATAATGTCAAATGATTCCAAGCGTTTGAATCCATACGGATTACAATTCGGCATTTAAGTTATATGGCTACCGTGTGCTAAGCTTATGCTACCAAATCGATAGTGTTTGCAGATGAACGGAAATATCGGTGACACCCATAGAGTAAGAATGGTAGCAAGCAGTGTACTACGGCTGGAACCATACTGTCTATGCCGTATCTCACATATGAACACTTATTGGTTCTGGACAGGAGCGAAACTTGCTTTATCAACTGGCTACATTCAGCATCTTTTGCGAAGAAGAATGGGAATTGTAGCATTCCATCAGTTGACCATTATCAGAAGTTCACAAAATTCAGATTTTATGAAATTCTGCTATCATAAATACCTCTTTGATCTTCCCCAAAAGACAATATCCATGGGTCATAATAAGAGTGTAGACCGTTGAGACAGTAGTCCGATCCACAGATGTCTATTTGTTTATTCTCCCATTGTCCCGTCTGGCGATTCTCCACCAGTCTGAATAAACTCCTAGAAAATAAGTGTAGGCATATATGTCAGAGTCTGAATACATTCCTGGAAAATAAGTGTATGCCTATATGTCTGAATAAGCTCATGGAAAATAAGTGTGGACCTATATGTCCAGTATTACTTTATCGCTATGTATTGTACCCGTGTCTTATGCCGGTGCTAGGGGCCGTGTGGTCATGTCATCGAAGTTGCCACATGAACAGGTACAATAAAAGCGTATCTGAGATACAACACATATCACGAATCACTAGATTCTTGGTGTGTGCTTTAGAATAGGCTAACCAGAAGACTATACTGTGAAGTCATGTGGCTCTGTCAGTATGTCGGCACCTCTTCTCACTTCCCTTATATGCGTTGTAATTACATAAATAACCCAACATAGTATTCGTGAATCTCCATGTACTCCAATGTTATAAAGGTGACTGTCAAACTACCTAGGAATTCAAACCCAGGGCAGAAGTTGCCCTTATGGAACGAACGAGTTAACAAAATACCCAGCCATCCATCCATCCATCCATCCAACTTACCCACTAATGTAATCTCCGTAAATGTAGAAGCCATCTAGGTTTGGACTGTCACATCCTCTGTATATATGTCCTCCCGTAACAGACTTGCCTACTCTATGTGGATAGGCATATATAGGCAGCTCCTCTTGTCCTGAAACAGAGACAGAATGACCTCGTCTGTATAGTCCTCCACGTCTTCCAACTGGCCTCACCAACAGAAAAGTATAGGTCTAGTCTATATGGGAGCTTCACGTCCTCCAATTGGCCTTATCAACAGCAAAGTATTGGTGTACTCTATGTGGGCGCTCTACATCATCCTTGGACACCAAAGGACACGACTGAACAGGACCATTGCCAAGTGAAGTCGTGTGCATGTGTTAAACGGATGGAGTGGGCCTATTATTCACTCGCTCCTAATGAGTCCGATTCGGCATAAATTCTGTGTGGTGAATTTACATATTCGTACCAATTACAAGACCTTTTTGTATGAAAATGGGAGTAACAAAATCCATATCGATACAGCATGCACCGTGAAACAATTACCATTGAAAATAAACTATAGTTCCTGCAAGTGAGAAGTTGTCGGCAGTTTTCCAGAATACCTGCATGAACGCCACTTACAACCGTTGTTTTAAGTCAACCAAGATAAATTTTAGTCCTCTATGTAGGTTTCAAGAGACAAAGGAGAAGAATAGTGTGTCTGACGGCAACGATTAGTCTAGACGAGAGGTTTTTCAGTACCGTAACACAACAGGTTGAACAGTGGACTCCTGCACTGAAGGAATGACCTGAATATCTGAACCTTATACAAGAGTTGGAATGTATCCTTACCTATATTACCACAAAGGTCGTCATCGAAACATTGGAATCCTTCCCTGGCTCGCCAGCCATAGTTAGCTCCCTTCTTTATTATATCGATTTCTTCGAATGCTGATTGGCCCACATCTCCACATATCATTCGTCCTTTGCCTTCACCTGAAAGATAAATGTGTCCGTACAGTGATCCACCTCAATTGAAAATATGTCCAAGTAAAAACAAAATCACGGAAGAATAGAAGAATCAGGCATCAAAATGAGCATAGAAAATAGTCCATTATATAAGATGTGCAACAGTTTTCAGAGTTGTAATTATTCTCGACGGCTGTTTTGGAATGCAGTTTCCTGTCTTCTCATTTCTATTCAGCAACATGGATTTGGTTCTTCCTTATGAAGACGGCTTTAGTCAGACATACCAGTAATTCGGTCTCCTCGGTCTTTGCCACATCTCCAGATGTTTCTGACACCAAAGGCGTAAATCTCCGGTCTGGCATTCGTCTCATTGAGGAAAGGATTATCAGGAGGTATAGCATAACGGAAGCCACCCAGATTCACAGTGTCCACGTCTATTCGTAATACCGTCCCCAACAGTGAGCTTCTGTAGGCGAATGATGATGGTAGATTGTTTTGCAAAGAATCTTAATCCAGAATTCTATCAAAGCTACAATGTAAACATCCGTATAAGCGTCAGATTCGATATCTGTTAGTCAGCAGAGCAGCAGTCTACAAAGACCTGTAGTTACCGTCATGCAAGTTTTCCATTAGGCCAGCAGAAGAACGGGGTATTCCTTGTCAAATGATCATCCTTATATCAAAACGAATTTCTATGTCTAGGTGGTTATATAAATGTTAGACTGTATCTCATTCACGCTTGGATGAACATCTTGAATACATAGTGCTCAAACAGCCGCCTCATCCCGGATTAAGCCATCAGTTAGGAAATGCATATAAAAAACTAGTCCGACATGCAGCCCCTACATGCTATTTAATAAACTGATATCTATTCTATGTAGGATAGATATCAGTTTATTAAATAGCATGTAGGGGCTGCATGTCGGACTAATAAAAAACGTAAATGGGCCCTTCACAGAACCATATCAAAGGCGTCGCTATATAGCTGAAATATTGCTGAACGCGACGTTAAACCTGAATTCTCTCCCTCCATATCAAAAGCAAGGGGGTTGTCTATATAACGTTTGAGGGATCAGAATAATTAAGTCTTGTGGATAACTCGCTATGGGTACTACATTATACAGTGTTTCGTATAGTGACTCCGCATTCTCTGGAGTTTAATTCTGGAAGAAATCCGCTAAAACTTGGTGACCCAATATGGTGACACAAACATCATGGCATCTTGACATGTATTCTCATTGCCAAAGTTGATCGTCTCCGAGTCCTTATTAGTCTTTGTATTCTCACATATGGATTTAGGCGCTGATAAGAGTTCTTACTCTACGAAACAGTACTATTATAATTAAAATAATTTATTCGAAAAAAAAAAATAATGAGCCACGGTAGCCTGACGATTGCTAAGCCCCTTTTAAATATATAAGCATGTAAGAAAACGTGAACTTATTATGTAGAGCATGATATTGATATAAATCTCGAGAGAGAGTATAACCGGTGGATACGTCATTGGTGGAAGGGACATACATGTATGAGGGTGGTGTAGGGGAACGGGTTGCACGGCATGCTGTGTAACAAATGCCCATAGTAACACGGTGGACTGTAAATCCAATCCAATCGAATACAAGCTCGCTTCGTAAGATTGCACCGCGATATGTACATATGAAACTAGACAAATGTGGGTTATTCCATGATTTCCCACGCGGATTCTCCATTCTATTTGATGGTTTATATAGGGAATTAGACTCTGGACAAACCAGGTGACTCTAGGAATGTGAACTGCTCGGAATGTGACCTGATTGGTCAGTTAAATATATCAAATTCAGTTCCATCGGTAAGATTCAACACATTTTGGAACATCAACGGTTATACAAATAACCATGTGTTCAGTTAGGCATCAAGTAAGGATAAACTGTTGTGATGAATACAGATGCGTTACTGTATATGACTGGATACATTAAGTACCTCGAATCGACCATCCTCGTATAAAACGTTACTATTCCAAAATTGTTCGGCGTAAAATGTTTCAAAGAATCAACAATTTAATACCAAGCTCTCTGGAATTATATTGGCTAAAATACAATGCCTTCCGAAGCATATTTTTCATATTTACTTGTCAAGAGAGACACTCACCATTAGGAAATATCATGCCATAGTTGATTCCTTCCTGAATTCATAATCCAAAGCTGTCACCAGTTTTCATTGATGTTGGGAGCGCAAGGATCGAGATAAGTAAGGGATGAACCCCGGGGTGCAAAGTTTCAAGCTGACTCGCGCTCGAGTTCAGCTGGAATCATCGGGGTTCAACGCCATCTTCGATGCCTTTGGACCAAATTGGGGTGAGATTGCCAAGGTAGAAGGACAGCTGAATTGCGTTCAGGGATTGAGACGAGTTGATTTGCGCTTGGGTTTCCAAATATCGAGGTGGGTTGAATTGTGCTGGGGTTCCCAAGGATGGGGGTGATGAACTGAAATGCGCTTGAGTTCCAAGGATCGAGGTGAGTTGAACTGCGCTTGGGTAGGTGTGTTTAATTGTGATTGCGTTCCCAATGTTCGAGGTGAGTTGAACTGCGCTTGGTTTCAACGAATCAAGGTGAGTTGAATTGCGTCTGAGTTCCCAAGGATCGAGGCGAGTTGAATTTCGTTTGGGTTCCCAAGAATCGAGGCGAGTTGAATTTCGTTCGGGTTGCCAGTGATTGCGGTGGGTTGAATTGCACATGATTTCCCCAAGGATCGGTTGAATTGCACCTAAGTTCCAAACATTGGCGTGGGTTGGTTGTGAATGGGTTCGCAAGAATTGGAGTGGGTTATTTTGCATACGAGTTCCCAAGGATCGAGGTGCATGGGTTGAAAGTTGCTCGGGTACCCTATGATCTAGATGAGTTGAATTGCGCTCGGATTCTCAAGGATCTAGATGAGTTGATCCGTGCTTGGATTCTGAAGGATCGAAGTGAGGTGAACTGCGCTTGGGTCGACCTCTGAAGGGTCGAGGTGAGGTCATTTTCGACTGGTTTCCTCAAGGCTTTATGTGGATTGAATTGCAAATGGTGCTCGGAAGCCTACTGATCGGTATTTGTACTGAGCTTCAACTCATCTATGCGAGCTAAACTGCAGTTAGGATTGCATTGGTGATTCTAATGATCTACAAGGGTTGAAGTGCGCTAGATCAAGGTCAAGGATGAGACGTCTGGCCTCAGATGACTTACTTGTTTTGGCCATTTCCTTCCGGATCACCGGCTGATCCGCCGTCGCCTACGAATATGTACAGGTAACCATCGTCTCCAAACAATAGCTGTAAAATGAGAGGTATGAGGAATCGTGAATATGCAGGACATACATATGGACAACAGTAAAACTAAACAAAGAATCTGATAAAGTACACTCTCAGAAATATTTAGGTAAAAGTCCTGAACTGATCAGGTTGTATATCCACAACTCAATTTCAGGAATTTTGGCTGAAATTCAGCGCTGATTACCTGAATTTCAGGGAAAAGATCCCGAATAAGAGGATCTCCTTGAAATTCAGGCAAATTTATCACTCTGATTAGAAAGTTCTGGACCCTATTCAGGTACGTAAAATCCCGTAAAATTCAGGTGATTTAGCTTTAATTCATGGTTGATATACCTGAATTTCAGGAAATAATCCCTGGATTTTAGGTAAAATCCCTGAAATTTTATTCCCTGAATATTTATGAGAATGTAGTAATGTACCTAGTAAGCAAACTTTTAGTCTCAGATCAGAAAGAACAAACGTCTTACCTCTCCTCCATTATGATTCGCATATGGTTGATCAATCTCTAGAATAATTCGCTCGGAGCTCTCGTCCGCTTTATTCGAGTTGTTCGTTAGCACGGTATATTCACTGACACGAATCTTGGCGCCACCTTCGTTTGTATAATAATAAACAAAGACCCGTCGATTGAAGGCAAACTGGGGGTGGAATTCCAAACATAAGAAACCCCTCTCGTCTCCTCTCCATCCTTTTTCGTAAACTTTGTGTCTGATGTTTAAAAATGGTTCCTCGAGGCGAGTTTTGTTTTCTAGAAACACTAAAATAGTCCCAGTTTGTTCTCCTATAAAAAGTCTCCCGGTACCGTCATTGGGGTATCGCATGGCAAGGGGGTTGTGGAACCCTTCAGCGAAGTCTTCCAGACAGAGACAACCCTCCGAGTTCACGTTAACAATATCGATCTTATCATTCAGGAAAGGGTGATAGAGAAGATCAGGATAACAGTAATCGAGATCGGTCAGGTTCACACGGCTACAGAAAACGTCCGCTGAGTTGAGGCTTCCGATAAGGTCCGACTCGACGTTGGTCGCTAACATGACCAGATACAGGGCTTCACGACATGTCCGATACAACATCCGACAATGGTCCTCGCATAAACCCGGAAACGTTCGAGCTCGCATCGTGGACTCGGCATCGTAGATATGCGCCGCATATGGGGAGCATGTTTGACAAATTAAGTCCCGCACATATGTACTACAGTGCCACAGATTTCTACTGACCAGTTCATGGGAAATGTCCCAATATTTCTGTCTCAGTTCGGAATCTTGTGAATCCGTACAACAGCCGAAGTCTTGGTACTGGGTACAGAATGACTGCTGTCTGCCCGACTCGAACGGTGGACGGTAGTCCAAACACTGTGGATGACCGTTCACTCGGAGTACAAATCCGAGAAAGGTGAGGACTACAATATAAGTACCAGTCATGGTGGACTGTGTCTGTGCACTCACATCAGCATGCTCCTAGCCGCATGTTCACAGTTTACTGTGTGGAGCTCATTCAAGCTGTCTCTATGCGTAATTACTGAAGAAATTCCGGTTCAATTGGTACCGGTACTAATGGACTCGGCGCAGCAGGCCTGCTGGCAATCCTATAGTTATCTAAACGACCTAAATAAACAACGGGTTAATACCAGTATCAGCGCTTCCATCTCTACTTTCACACGTTACATATGGGACTTAACGGCATACCAAACTTACGAGGTAAACATTCACACAACAATTAGGTCGACTTTACAAATGCGCCATCTTATGACACGACTTGAATAGTCCTTCAAACAGTGTAGATCTATATATAAAATGTGGCACACTCTTTTCAGGTCAGCTTTTTCTCCACATGTCTGGTACGTGCTCCACTGATCAGCCGCTGCGGTTCCGCTTCATGGATCTAGACTGTCGCTATTTATTTTCTCTCTGTGCAGACGAACACCATGGACGCTCTCGTGCAATTTAAAACTCACTGATGAGGCTCTTTTTAAAGAGGTAGTAGCGTGATTTTGATTGTTCGGGTAAACTGAACAGCATGATCACTTGCAACATATCCCAAAAGATTTTCAAGTCGTGAAGTCATATTTCTTACAGGGACCAATATTGTCAGATTCTTCAATTCGTTCTAATGAACAACATGAAAATGGGAAATGACTGAGATGACGTCGGATAACGTGACCAGGTACCAATGACGCCACGTTAGAAGCCGTCATAGCGTAATAAAAGTTCTAAGATCGAGTATGACGTTGCAAAGCATCACGCTTGGAATGCCAATGCGCGTTTTGTGACGTCATCTTAGGCACTGGAGCCAAGTGCAGGTGCTGTCACGTTTTTCCGAGAATGTCAGAAGTGTGATTTCAATGACCGTGATATTAAAAAATGAGATCACAGAAAAACGTTCACGATAGTTGATCTCAGCTACTAAATAACTTTTATCGAAATATGTTATTTGCTGAATATTTTTTAAATTATGCTACAAAGGTACCTTTTTAAGCTTCGAACACATTTATCCGTTTTTCGGGCAGCGGCAATGCGACAACGATAATCCGGCGACAGCGCAGAAATGGATCACATGAAAATGAACTGGGATGTACACATACGCACGATCCGGCAACGGCAACGCAATAACACTATCCAGCTATGTTTGGAATCGGTCCAGGAGCAATTTTTCTACCGTTGCCGGACATAGAACGGACGTAACCACTGCCAAATACGTGGTTTCTGAGAGTGCAGAGTAGCTGCATACTGTAAGGCATTGCGATTTGGTCTCCGCTTGTATATATTGCCGGATTACTGTGTACATTTTTACGCATTGTCGTTGCCGTCGCTGTTGTCGTTGTCCTTGTCGTTGCCGGAAAAAGTTAAACGGATGAATGTGTACGTAGCTTAAATGGCATATTTCAATTTCTGGTTAAGCTGATGTATTTTGTTATACAGACTCAATAAATTCCTATGCTGAAATTATGTCCTGGGAAATCGCCTAATTCAAAAAGGTCAATTCAAACAGTTTGAAAATCGAATTAAACGTTAAACGGATTGTACCAACTTGATCGTTAATAGAACTATTCAACATCTCAAAGTGTTCACATGAACAACACTTGTAGCTATGGTTTCTGTATTATAGATCTGATTTGCTGCACCATGACGTGCAACTCGTAGAGAAAATTTCCGTACTGTCGGGTTGATGTCAAGAACAATCTATAACATATATAGTCTACTGTGATTTATGTATTTTTCAGCCACGTTTTCGGATTCTTGCAGCCTCAATTCAATTAATTTATTCACCAGTTCAAATTCATACAAATTATTGACAGTATATTTCAAATACGATTATATCAGTAGTAGTACGTTGAGGAAAATATACCTAAGTTTTGTCTGGTGGGAATAAAACCCCAGAGGGTTTGGTAGATAATAAAATGTTTTCATGGTCGGTCCTGCTTACAGGATGTACAAGCTATCAGCCCAGTACAAGGTATTTTTCCAACTGTGACTTGAAAAAAAGAAATAGAATCTATTGTTTCAAGATAAATTGGTAGTTTACTCCATAGCCTAGTACCTTTAATTCTTGCAGAGAAGAACGAGAGATCAGAAGAATAAAAGGGTCGATACAAATTGATTCTGGAATTTCTTGTAGCATATGCGGGTAAAACATCTCTGGTGGATAGTGGGTAAAAATAAGGGATGATAACTGAACTTGTGGACATATTGTAAAAGAAGACAATCATTCATTTGTGGTAGTGTAAGAATATTCAGATTTTCAAACAGAGGCTCGGTATGTTCATAAACCTTCCAGATAGAGATATTATTCTGATTGCACGTTAGTAGTATAGTAAGGCTAAATCCATTATGATTTTGCCGGGGGAGATAACTCTTTTGTGGAGGGTACGTGGAGGGGGCGCCACCAGCTCAAGAGACCAAAAACTACCTCCAGCACAGAAGAGTTCCAATCTAGGGGGAGGTAACTCTGGGTGACTAGTTCCGGCAAAGGGCCCCTGGACATGTATTCTTCCGCGGTGATGCGGTCTGGCGGTGATGCGGTCGCGGGAAAAAGCTTCCGCGGAGAAAAAGTAGACTTGAAATACGCTGCATGGTCCGATTGGGTCGAGTGAGGTATCAAAGTGAAGCATTCGTGAAGGGGCATCCAGTCATGGGTGGGTGCATGTAAAATTAGGATTTTTTCCCGAAACTATAAAAAGCGGAACACGGACTTTACCCCTAAACTAGGGGAAAACACCTATCAACCCCAGCCAAAAGGGCTAACATCGGTCCCCGGGCTTATTGGGACCTGCCTATCAAGTCAATGGGGTGGGTGCATGTAAAATTAGGATTTTTTCCCGAAACTATCAAAAGCGGAACACGGACTTTACCCCTAAAATAGGGGAAAACACCTATCAACCCTAGCCAAAAGGGCTAACATCGGTCCCCGGATTTATTGGGACCTGCCTATCAAGTCAATGGGGTGGGTGCATGTAAAATTATGATTTTTTCCCGACTATAAAAAGCGGAATACGGACTTTACCCCTAAACTAGGGGAAAACCCCTATCACCTCTAGCCAAAAGGGCTAATATCGGTCCCCGGGTTTATCAGGGCCTGCCTATCAAGTCAATGGGGTGGGTGCATGTAAAATTAGGATTTTTTCCCGAAACTATAAAAAGCGGAACACGGACTTTACCTCTACAATAGGGGTCTGTATTATACAATATAAGGGAAAATGCCTGTATGGGGTATGGGGATGGTCATTTTTTTTTTCGTGGGCTTTACTATGGGTTGTGGGGTCTCGTTTTTCTCGTCTCGCCGAGAAAAACACGATGGGAGGGGTCCCGGAGCGAAGCGGTGAAATTTTTGGGAAAAGTCACCGAGGTCTGTATATAGGCCCATAGGCTGGCCATGGGGGGTATAGGTCCAACCTGGGAAATTCACACACGTTCATTGTGATATGGGTTGCTTGGATTTGTTTTTCACGTCTCGTCATTTAGAACACGATGGGAAGGGTCCCGGAGCGAAACGGTGAAATTTTTGGAAAAAGTCACCGAGGCCTGGGTAGGCCCATAGGCCTATACTGCATGGCTATGGGTGTATAGGTCCATACGGGGTGGACGTTTTGGGATCTAAGTGGGCCACTAATGGCCCGACGGGGTCGAGTGAGGTATCAATGTGAAGCCTATGTGAGGAGGCATCTGATGGGGTGAGTGCGGGGTTGAAATATCGTCACTCTGCGCATGCGCAGTGGACAAAGGGTATGGAAATAGACGTTTTGGGGTCTAGGTGGGCCACTAGTGGGCCGATGGGATCGAGTGAGGTATCCATGTGAAGCCTATGTGAGGGGGCTAGACTAGGGTGTCGTTTCCATTCTGCTGCGCAGGTCACGTGGGTTGTGACGTCACTTCCGGGTTTCACCTCCAAACCCAGACCGGCCCGCCCCGGCCGCAGCGCGCGGGTTACTCCGGCCGCACGCGCGCGCTCGCGCGCGTCATCACCGGCAGTGCGCAGATGAATGTCGGGTCAAAAGGTCAAAGGTCACATCCAGGTCAAAAGGTCCAAGGTCTCCCTTTCGGCAACGTTCGGAGACAATGTTGCGGCATCGATATACAGAGCTTGAACCCCAAAAGGGGATTGTAAATTAACCTGGGAAGGATGGGCAGTTCCATTTGGACCAATCAGCGGTCGAGAAAAAGAGCCAATGAGCGATCGATAAAAGAACCAATGGACGGGTGCTAGAATTTCGCTCACGTATATAATAAAACTGACAAAGTAAGCCGTACCCACAATTCCTAGTACAAGCTGCGCCTACATCCGGGTACTGGGATGCTTTCGCCTACGTCCGCGCCTACATCCGGGTTCTTGTACACCCGGGTAATGTTTTCTGGACATGGATGGGTTACCTTTGGCTCCATTCTAGGCCACTGATTGGCTAATACGGTGTTCAAAGCCAGTTTCATGCATTATGCTCATATAGAAAACACACAAGGCAGGGTTTTTTGGTGAGATCTCATTTTGTTTTTTATTCAGTAACAACAACAACGTGAGAACAACCACGTGAAAACTGAAGCCCAGAACAGGGGGCTTGTACATTGAAAGAACTGAAGCCCAGAACAGGGGGCTTTTAAACTTAAGCCCAGAACAGGGGGCTTGTACATTGGAAGAACTTAAGCCCAGAACGGGGCTTGTACATTAAAATGATCGGCGGCCCAGTCATATACGAGTACATCGCGGTCCTCGGCCTTGGGGTACTCGTCAAACATCTGTACGATGGTAGATAAGGGTCTTCCCCGGCATCGATGGTACAGGTAAAACAAGCAATATTGTCCGCACACGCTACTGACCAGGCTTTGCAACGTTTGACTGTTCCAACACCACGTCTCTGTGCCTTGATCCATGAAGTCTGTTAAATCGGGATGGAGGGGTGGCAGGCCGTACGGGTCAAAGTATTCGCCCTGCTGTTCTGTCAAGTACACGCCCACCCAATGTTCACCGGGCCGATCCATCGGGTCCGTGTTGAGAACGTAAGCAACAGGATACATACGGTCTAATGGGAACACATCTCGGGCGAACACCCTTGAAACACCATACGTGTCTCTGGGTCATTCTCCAGCACGGTGGTTATCTGGTCTGTATCCATGTTAGGTGGAGAAGTCACACAGGACGTTGCGCGCCTTGTCCACTTGAATGATGTTGTCAAACTCGGCGTAGCAGATCACATTGACGGTGGTCCCGAGGGCTCGTGCAAAGTGGATTTCCAACCGTAAATTGCCTTGCTTGGCTAGGGCCAGCTGATGGTCGTTCTCTAAGGTGGGGGTCAGATCGAAACAGAACAACGTGTATCCGTTCGCGTAGTTCTCCCGACTGATCAAATTTCCTTCGTCCTGGTTGATTTGACCGGTGGCTGTAAACAGGCTCTGATAGGCTGGAATGAAATTCCTGCGCCCAAAGTTCGGTGTTAAGGCCGTGGCTGGGACCTGTTGTCCATCCACATGCAGGGCCACAAAATTGATGCCGAAATGTTTAAAGTCAAACGGATTCTCTGGGTAGGCTCCGCTGAAACTGGTATTTTCCACACAGGCCAGGATCAATCGCTTGGGTAGTTCCCCCAGGAACAGGTTTTCTTTGTTGGCGCCCATATTTCCAGCAGGCACAGAGAACACTTTGGTTTGTACACGTCGGATAGGGTACTGGGCTGGTTTTGTTTCCAAGGCTTTCATGTGTCCCAATTGAACGGCTGGATTCGGTTTCACTTTTCGGACATACAGGACTGCGTCTTGGATAACAATCTTATAGTCGGCTGCATGCCCATCTACGTTAGTGGCCATCAAGGCGAAGGTCGGAGGCGCCCGTATCAGTCGGATTTTGATGGGGATCTTGTTCAAGAGGTACCGGTCTTGCATGAACATGTCTGCGTGTAGTCGACCCATGAGATCCACCGAGGCACCGTTCGCAGTGAAAGCCTTCCGTTTGTTATATCCCACATTGTCCACCGTGTCCATGTGCTCGGGTGTGTCCTGGTAGAATAAAGCGGCTGTCAGCTGAGATTTTTAGCCTCTCGGCCATACGACAACAGTGTCTCGATGTAGGCTCGATAGGGGTACGTGTTGGTCGAGTCACTGATGAGTTTGTCGCTGAGAAATATATCCACCTGTTGAAACATCGAGTGCAGCCAGAGATTCGTCGGGCCCACCGTTGCAGCTTGGATGATTCTGGAGCCATCCCCATTGACGACCTTGGCTTTCACATACAAGTATGTATGGGCTAAATCCACATAGGCCGTATCCGCATTACTGATGGTGAACTCGATGGGCCCTGTTTCGTTGATGCTGGAGAGCGGGAGATGCTCCACCCATAACCCTTGTTCGGCACTGGTCTGTGTGGGCGGCACGGTCCACAAATCAAATTCACTGTTGGTGGAGGGACAGGACTCTGCGTGGATCAAGGACATGTTTTAAGAAAAGATATCCTGGGTCTTCGATGTGCGTCGTCGCTGGGTCGGTCGTCGACTGGTGCGTGGTCTCCGTAGGGCAGCTCTTTTATTCCCTACGGCACGTTGTGCTTTGGCCACCAAGACGCCTCCCGCTTCTTTGGGCCGCCGTTTCAAGGCTTCTTTGCGTGCCGTACGCCCCAAGACATCACCGGCCACTTGCAGTCCACTGCGTACCGCTTGTTTGCCGATTGCTTTCACCCCGCGCGTCACCAAGGGCAGGAACGTTTTGACGATGCTCCCGAGTATGTTCCCCAGTCCATGTCCTCGTTGTATGCGTGCGCCGCTAAAGACCGGAAAGCCACCCCCGGCCTGTTGGGCATAATAGTCCATATAGCTGCGTGCATCGCACTCGTAAGGTACTTTCATTATGTAAAGTGGGGAGCACGTGCTTGTCGAAAATGAAGTGTCAGCACCACTTTTCCTCGTTCGAATACCACCGGTCGTCCCGTGTCATCTCTTATATCCACCGTGATCGTGTTGATGTCGGTTTGTCGTACGGGCAGGTAGAGCATGTGGGTGAAACTGTGGGTGACTTGATCTCCATACGTCTTTTTACTGGGGACCACCCGTAACAGAGGTGTGTTGATATCGCCCACGATGTGGTTGTCCACCACGTCCGAGTAGACGTAGAGTCCGTACATACCCGACTTCATATCCATCAGGATCTCGCCTTGGTGGGCGGTGGGACCAGCGAACGTCTGTAGATCGAAACCCAGCATTTGCTGTAGGATAGGACTCAGTACGACACTCGCGTTGGCGGTGACGATAAGCTGTGCCTTGTCGTTGTGTGCGTTGTAATCGAAGTCCACGTGATTCTTGAAGGGAAAGGATTTGATGAGTTTTGAAGTATTCGTGACCTCCCGTAGAGCCTTATAATGCAATAGTCTTGACAGCCCACCCATGAACTCCTTGGGGGTATCGTATTGGCCTTCGGGGAGGGTGAGTCGGGTGTTTTTGCCTTCGTAGGTCACCTCGTACCACACTTCATTGGCTCGCACGTTGTACCACGAGTAAGGGTATTGGATATCCACGAGGCCACATTCCCATCGTCAAGGTAAATGCAACGGTTGCGGTAACTGGGTGACATACATGGCCAAGGTGTTGTCAGGAAACACATCCAGCGAACTGTTACTGGGTAGGGTAAGGTAAAACATGGCGACTGAGCTGTCCTGCTGCTGCTGTTGGTTTTAATAGGTGTTTCAGGCCTTGGGCGGTTGTGTCCGGCGTCGTGTTCGTCGCGTTGACTTGCTACGTGTCACGGCTCTGGAGATGTGGGGTGTCCTGATCAAGGGTGGTTTTTTAAAGGTTTGAAAAGAAGGTGCCCGTTGTGGTGGTGGAGTTTTGGGGGGTGACTCCGGTTCCCATTCGGATTCCCAAGAAGGTAGTGGGCCACTCGGTGAGTCATGCTGCATAAAGGCCCAGCGGTGGGGGTTCCCCACCAATTCCTGTGGTACATGCATGTCTTTCAAGCCTTGAGCGAAGACCTCCCATCCTCGAGGATCGGCGTGCGACCTGCGTTGACGCATCAGATCATTCACTAAATCCGTCATGTGGGTCCCCGGGACCACCTGATTCTGTACCAGGAGCTCGCCTTTATCATTCCAAGTCATGTTAGGATTCTGTTTCATCCGTTGTAATACCAGGCCAGCTTGTTTCTTGAACGATGCAGGTACACTCTTTAGCACTTCGTCTTCCACCCACTGTGGGGCTGTGGGTGGTACCCCTGGTAACGGCGGCTGTTGGAGCGGTGCTGAGGTCGGCGGTGTTTCACGTGGTGGTGATGGTGGTGGTGGTGGGGTAGAGAGGGTTTTGTATTGGTCCATGAACGCCATGTACCGTTGAAGCGTCTCATTGTACCGTTGTACTTTCTCACTGTCGCTTAACCCCGGTCTCTGTAAGATCTGTTGCATCTCTCCATCGAGGGTGATTATGGTCTTCACCGTAGGTGGGACAGGGTAGGGCGATTGAAGGTTTTGAAGGAACCGTGGTTCGACGAGGACCATTTTTTTCGTGTGGTTCATTGTCGGCCGAAGAGTCCACCCAATACTGGACCCAACACGGATGCGGCCAACGGTGCTAAGATGGCCCCGAGAAAGCCGCCTTTCTGTAACACCTTTTTCTTTTGTGTTTGAGAGACTCGCTTCTGGACTAGGGTTCGGACACCTGTCTTATGCTTGGTCAATTTGGTCTTCTGAGGCGGAGTCAGTGGTACGTTGCTTTTTAACAGGTTGTACCCGATGTCGCACAGACAGCGTACAAGGGCAGGGTCCGCACCGCGTACAATGGTTCGGACCAACTCGGGTGGGGCCGTCTTCAATGCACGGAGCGTGGGAGCGTGCTTCCGTACTCGCGCAGACATCATGTACAACTAATGCCAGAACCCACAACTCTGCCCTTTTTATCTACTTCAGAGAACAGAGTCAACCATGCTGTGGTATTCATTCTTTTTATTATCCCCATCATCAAACACACACTCCAGCTGGGGGAGCCACTGTGGGTGTGTTTACATTATTTTTGCATGTACGCGTGGTGGGTCTCTCCGGGAAAGGTGCCGGTTCGTAGTCGAAGGTGGTCGGGGGTGGCTTGCTTGAGGTCGAAGAGCATATACCCGTGCTGAGGGGTTATCGCATCTTTGAAGGCTTCCAACGCAAACGGTGTGCGGCCGGGATACATCTGTCTCGCCAGGTGCAGCAGTTGAGTGGTATCTCTCGGGTTTTTGAAGACCACCATGTAGTGGGCATTTAAGCTGATGTTTCGATGTTCTTTGTTTTTACTGAAGAGATTCTGCACAATGTAGATGATGCTGAGCCGTCGATGGTGGCTGCCTTTGGTAAAGAGTTGGGTGACCCGCGCATCCGTCTCCGCCATGAGATCATCCAGAACCACCAAGGTGTCGGATTTCAAATCGGCCAGGTTGGGTAGGCCTTCCACGAACGTGATGTGGGGTATTGCTGCATACGCTGCCTGCCATTCTCCGTAACACCACACGACTCGGGAAATGGGTGGGGTGATCATGCTGTCGGCGTATTGAAGGAGCTTCCGGACGAAGTGCGTTTTGCCGGAACCCGTCGGTCCTGCGATGACGCAAGTGAAGGGATGCTGCCACCGAGGGTCCATGGTTCGAGGTGTATCCTTTGTCGTGGTAACCCGCTCTTGTAAATTTCGTATGAGTGAACTGGAGTCGTGGTGGTGGGTACAACGTCGGTCGTCGTTGTCTGTTCACTGTGAGGGATGATGGTGGTGGGTACAACGTCGGTCGTCGTTGTCTGTTCACTGTGAGGGATGAAATCCGGTGGGTTTTCAGACGTAGTGGGTGTACTTGGTGTAGGTGTGGAGCTTGGTGTGGAGCTCGTTGTGGCTTGTACACGGGGTGTGGTGGTGACTGGGCTCGTTTCGATCACGGAGGTGACTGGTGCTATCTGTAGACCGGTTTCACTGGTGGCTGGTGTTCTCAGTTGGTTAAGTAGCCTGCTGACATAGGCTACGTCGTAAAACACACCTCCGTACAACACACTCAGCAGGGTTAGCAGTATCACCACAAAGCCCACTTGCGCTTTGCGCGTTTTGGGAGACGCTGTGTTCAGAGGCAGCTGCTGCTTGTCCATAGCACTGTGGTCGGACGTGGAATGAAGGATGACGGCAGTGGTGTCTGGCTTTATAGTCGTTTCACCTGGTTGGCAGCGACCCAGGACTTGAAGGAACTGGGCCAGCCTTGCCATTTGACGAAATGAAACAGTTTGCGACGTCGACGTTCCGTTTTCAAAATCTGCTCCACCGTGTAATAGTCTTGCTGTGTTTTTACGACAGGCTGTAATTCCATCTCGTAAAACGTCCCTAGCAACGGTTCCCCTTGAAGATCTTCCAGTTCATAGACTCGCTGCTGTCGGGGTAGGCGCCGTTTAATCATGAAGTGCTCATCGCTCCAGTTGGGCAAGTAACTTTTCTCAAATTGACCTTTGACTTTACTGATCCGTACAGGGTCCCCGACCTTGAACACCGCCTTCGTCGTTCGCTGCGATTGCCTGGGGTACAAGACACGCCGGACTTAGGCTTCATTGCGTTGGGTCACGGTAATGGGGGCTCTCTGTATACTTCGATGATAGGCTCGATTGTAACCCCTCACCAGTTTCGGTAGAACATCGATGTACCGCCTTGTATTCTTATAGGTGAAATATTTATACATGCGGCCTTTGAATGTCCTGTTGAACCTTTCCACCACGGAAACCTTGGTCTCGTTGTACGTATTGAAGAAAAACACCTCCTGGGCTTTCAGAAAGGCTTGGAACGGTCTGTTGAGGAATTCCGTGCCTTCGTCGGTTTGCAAATACAAAGGTTTGCGCCCGGTCTTGAAGATGTCTTTGAACGCCGCTGAGATTCGCCCCCGTTTTCGTCCGGATGGGTACCACCCACGCATACTTCGATAGGATATCGATGCACGTCAAGATATACCGATTCCCATCGTTGTGTTTGGCAAAGGCGCTCATATCGACCAAATCCGCTTGCCACTGGGCATCTAGTCCTCCCACGATGACCCGATTCCGTAGAAAATGGCGACGGACAGATCGATGTAAGGTATAGGTGTCTTAACCAATCTCGGACTTGGGCACGTTGTATCCCCTGGGGTTTGGCCGCTCGATAGAGAGCCGACAATGCACTATAGGCCGCCGGACTGTCGGGACTGTAGTATAAGTTATCCAACACCTTCTCCCAGCGCTTCATGGTGACAAATGATGATGAACCCTGGCTCTATCGTTTATTTATAACGGGTATATCTTGGGCCAGAGTTTCTGATTTTCTTCGTTGGCTTCCACAGTGTCCATGGTAAATGACCAGTCCAACTCGTCTGATGACCGCTTGATAAGCACTTGATCCACATCTACCACGGCATCTTCCAATGCAGACCATAGATCAGGGTGAAGGGTAAAATGCACTGTACCCCCATCTAGCTGAGCCAATTGAGCAAAGAAAGGGCCGCGTCGGATGTACACATCGTGACACAAGTGGATGAGGTCGCCTTCCAGTTCACCAGACAACACCCGTTTGAATTTGGTCCACCCCTCCCGGGACAGACGAATGTGGGCCGGGCACGGTTGTGTAGGGTCCGCATCACAGATGTCTCCCACCTCCTCCATGATATCGACCGTATCCGCATACACGTGCAGGAAGACCTGGGGGGTCAAGCTGAGATACGCCAGTATTATATGCTCCGTCATGGTCAGTACGTGAATGGTACCAGATTTGACTGTCTCTCGTATTTATAGGGAGAACCCCGTGAGATCAAAGGATCGGGTGGTCATGTCGCTGGGCTGACTGAGTCTAGCCGGGTAATCAATGGCATCGTCGTCTGGTTCATGGCTAGACATTTGTTCATTGGGTTCTGCCGCCGCTTCTCTCAGGGCACGAGCCCACTCCAACTCGTCTGATGACCGCTCGTCCGGTGTAAACAGCTGGTCCACGATGGGCACCACTTTCTCGAAGGCTGTCCACAGATCGGGATCTAGGGTAAAGCCTCGCGTAGGGTCTTGGTAGCGGCCCAGGCGTGGGAAGAAGGGTCCACGGTGTACGTAGATGGCATTGTCTATGTGGATGAGGTGTCCGTCGAGCTCGCCGCTCAACACCCGTTTAAATTTGGTCCAGCCGTGACGGTGTAGCGTAACCGTATTCGATACGGTCTCAGCGCGCGACCAGGTGACTTTATCTTCATATACGTGTAACCCCACCCGGGGTGTAAGGGGAAGGATGGCTCGTAGAACTGGTGACATGGTTGACCCAATGACGATCGTTGAATGGCGCACACTGTGTCTGACCCTCGTATTTATAGTCAGGTCCTACTGTCAATGCCACAGCGCCAGGGTCAGTAGGGCACAGACCATGACTAGGCCAACCAACCGTCGCTGATTCCGGCGTGAGCGCTCGTGGTCCATAGCCCGAGCATTAAGAATGGCTGTCATAGTCCAGTAGTGGTGAGTGATGGCACACCTCTCCATCGAGTGCACTCTGTCGAGGACCGCTTCTGTGAACTCGTTCAGGATCTGGCGTCGCCCCTCGTTGTCGTCGCCATCTGCAAACATGGACCGAACCACTGCTCGTAACCCGTGAGTGAATTAACCACGGTGGCATGCTGTAAAATGCGAGTCGCATAGGGCTGGATCTCCGTCATGGCTCTGCAACCGTAGAAATGAAGGTGTGGGATCCAGAGGGACGTGTTTTATAGACCATGTCACACATGCGCGCCTAGATATAGCTCTACGGGTGTAGTCCGTGATACGTACTATTCTGATTGGTTATGTGGCTCCTATAGAGATAGTACCTTATCGACAATGGGGACTACTTGTTCCAAAGCCGTCCATAGATCGGGGTCCAGCGTAAAACCACCGTCGTTCAGACAGAGGAGTCGAGCGAAAAAGGGACCGCAGAAAATGTAGACGTCGTCACACAGGTGAATGCTATCACCGTGCAGGTCACCCAACAACACCCGTTTCAAGGTAGTCCGTCCTTCCGGTGACAAAGAGACGTGCGCTTTGGGTTCAGCCGTACACCAACACCTAAGTCCGCTATCGATGAGGTCCACTCGTTTGGGGTACAACAATAGGGTGCAGCCAGGTGTAAGCCTCCGGGTAGCCACAGTCCCTTCTTTCACCTCGGGGTGTAGTAAGTCATCCACCTCGGGGAGTACATCTTTCAGTGCCATCCATAAGGGTGGACAGAGTGTGATATGGGGACCACCACGCTGTTCCAACCGGGGAAAAAGGGAATCCTCTCCAGCAGTGCGTATGTGCACGCCGACTTCCACGTGCATGAAATCCCTTTCGGGGTCTTTTCCCTGTAACAATCGTGTCAATAGAGTCCAGCCTGATAGCGATAACAAAATCTTCACCTTCTGCGGTGCGTCTTGGACCAGCTCCAGGTGATCGTCATTGACGATCAGGGTGACGTCGGACGTCAGTTGGAATAACGCAAGCTCTGTTCCGCTCGCTGCCATGGTGGGGAATGAAAAGCGAACGGTTAGAGAGGTGGCTTTATAGTGTACCTGTTGGGTAGGGTTTTATACACCGTGTGAGTCATGGGCACTTGTTATACTCGCTTGCGCCATAAGGTCAATAAGGTTAGAAATGCGCTTTTTTCTACTACGCACTGTGACGGCCCTTCGTGAATGGGCGTAACCTGTGAACATCATAGGAATGTATGTACTAACCTGTCTGTGGTGTTTTCCCACAATGTCGTTCACCTTCGTGTCTTTTCGGGTACGTCCGTGTCTTTTCGGTAAAGTCCGTGTCTTTTCGGTAACGTCCGTGTCTTTTCGGTAACGTCCGTCATCGGGGTATATATGAGGGTCTTGAGGGGGGCGACTGTATGTGACGTGTTGTATGTGTTTTTCTCGGCGACGTCCGTGTCTATAATCCGGGCACATCACGTCTGCGCCTGCATTGGGGTATGTATGAGGGTCTTCATGCGCGCGCGCGCTGCGGATTCACCCACGCACTGCCGGATAACCCGCGCGCGCTGCGGCATCAGATCACCCCCGCACGCGCGCGCTGCGGCCGGGGCGGGCCGGGCCGGGCCGGGCCGGGCCGGGAAAAATCCCGGAGGTTGAACATCCGGACGTCTAAGAGAACATTGGAACTCTTCTGGGTTTGGAGGTGAAACCCGGAAGTGACGTCACAACCCACGTGACCTGCGCAGCAGAATGGAAATGACACCCTAGTCTAGCCCCCTCACATAGGCTTCACATGGATACCTCACTCGATCCCATCGGCCCACTAGTGGCCCACCTAGACCCCAAAACGTCTATTTCCATACCCTTTGTCCACTGCGCATGCGCAGAGTGACGATATTTCAACCCCGCACTCACCCAATCAGATGCCCCCTCACATAGGCTTCACATTGATACCTCATTCGATCCAATCGGCCCACTAGTGGCTCCCCTAGATCCCAAAACGTCTATTTCCATACACTTTGTCTATTGCGCATGCGCAGAATGACGATATACCTACCCCACATCCATCCCATCGGTTGCCCCCTCACATAGGCTTCACATTGATACCTCACTCGACCCCATCGGGCCATTAGTGGCCCACCTAGATCCCAAAACGTCCACCCCGTATGGACCTATACACCCATAGCCATGCAGTATAGGCCTATGGGCCTACCCAGGCCTCGGTGACTTTTTCCAAAAATTTCACCGTTTCGCTCCGGGACCCTTCCCATCGTGTTCTAAATGACGAGACGTGAAAAACAAATCCAAGCAACCCATATCACAATGAACGTGTGTGAATTTCCCAGGTTGGACCTATACCCCCCATGGCCAGCCTATGGGCCTATATACAGACCTCGGTGACTTTCCCCAAAAATTTCACCGATTCGTTCCGGGACCCTTCCCATTGTCATTTTCTTGGCGAGACGAGAAAAACGCGACCCCACAAGCCATAGTAAAGCCCACGAAAAAAATTGACCATCCCCATACCCCATACAGGCATTTTCCCTTATATTGTATAATACAGACCCCTATTGTAGGGGTAAAGTCCGTGTTCCGCTTTTTATAGTTTCGGGGGAAAATCCTAATTTTACATGCACCCACCCCATTGACTTGATAGGCAGGTCCCAGTAAGCCCGGGGACCGATATTAGCCCTTTTGGCTAGGGTTGATAGGGGTTTTCCCCTATTTTAGGGGTAAAGTCCGTATTCCGCTTTTTATAGTTTCGGGAAAAAATCCTAATTTTACATGCACCCACCCCATTGACTTGATAGGCAGGTCCAATAAGCCCGGGGACCGATATTAGCCCTTTTGACTAGGGTTGATAGGTGTTTTCCCCTATTTTAGGGGTAAAGTCCGTGTTCCGCTTTTTATAGTTTCGGGAAAAAATCCTAATTTTACATGCACCCACCCATGACTGGATGCCCCTTCACGAATGCTTCACTTTGATACCTCACTCGACCCAATCGGACCATGCAGCGTATTTGAAGTCTGGGGACTACTTTTTCTCCGCGGAAGCTTTTTCCCGCGACCGCATCACCACCAGACCGCGGAGAAATACAAAGGTTGCCGGAACTATAGTGACCTTGAGCTGGTGGCGCCCCCTAGATTGGAACTCTCCTGGTAGCTTTCGGTCTCTTTGGGGAGATGACGGGGAGTTCCCTATACCTTTAACCTGGAAAAAAGGGAACCAAGAGTTACCTCCCTGGAAAACCTTGCTCTTCGTGTACCTTATATACTACTCATCCTTCCAAAAAGAAATTCAAAATCAACAATTCCGACAGAACATTACCAAGTTGCGAATTAGTGCCCATAATCTTGCTATAGAAAAGGGCAGGGCCAAAAACATAGAGCGACAAAATCGATTACCGGTATGTGAGTTGTGCGATCTTAATGTAGTTGAAGACGAGGAACATTTTTTGTGTATTTGCCCATCAACTCTTCAAACCCGTGAAACATTTTTCCTTCAACTATCCTCCATTCATCCTGACTTTCAGTCCATGAACAATCACGAAAGAACTTTATTCATTTTAACTTGTGAGAAGCTCTCATCACCAACCATCGCCAAATATATACACAAAATGTTTGATAAAAGAACAAAATTATTATCCTGCAGATCCCCAACCACCTCGCTGGGGGTCTAATAACACCCCAGCCACCAGTCAGATTTTTGGACCGGATTCGGGGCCTTCGCGCACATCGCCGGAAGTGACATCATATATAGTAAAATAGACGTTTACCGAACATTTCGATTACTTTTCAAGTCTGCATAACACCTCTGTTGACCTAGCGTTAAAAAGAATTATCTGGAGATAATTTTCTCTGTTTACCTGGACAGAGCATATGAAAAGTAGTTCGCTCATGTGCACCACTAAAGGAGTTGTTTGGCCGGATTCAAACTGAACCGTGCGTTGGTTGGTTTCCCCTATACGTCATAGCAACGTAGTAAAGGTCAACTTCCGCTATTGGTGGCAGGGATGTTATTGGAGCCTGCGAAATGGAGCATGCGCTGTGGGGAGGTTGGCAGATCCCTTGTCAGTCGTCAATAATAGTATATTTGTATCAAAATAATCTGATTGGGAACGGATCAACTACATCGCCTATGCACGGTAGGTATCCAAACAGATCTCTACCAGTGCAAACGATCTCTACCCGTAATGAAATTATCTCTACCGGTGCGTGAAGCGAGAAATTGCTAGATTTTGGAGAGGAGCATGCCCGGTCAAGGCAAAATAATCAGCCAAGCACCGAAAAGGTCTGTACACCACATAGCACAGCGTACCCATATGAGTATCTAGATTTATAGCACGTGCAAGCTAAAGCCTGATGTATTTTCGTTATTTTTTAATTTGGGACACAGGATTGCCATGTCGATTAGGAGAATAGACTCCATCATCAAAGAATGGTCTATTTTAGGGCATATCTGACTGTACACCAGCTGTGTTTGTCCCTTTAATTATGGCTTATTGTTCAAGTAACTAAAATAATTAAGCCTCGAAGTCGTCCTGTTTGATTGGGAGAAGAATTTCAATCAAAATCACTATTCATTTTACAACGATCTCTACCATGAGTTTGTGATATGCATGTTTTTCTGTGCTGAAGTTGACAACGATCTCTATCGGCGCTTACAGTGTTGGGATAGGCTTACTCTGGGGGATTTATACGCTGAAACCAATGAGTCTACAAGGGAAATCAAGCCCGGGACAAAATCATATTACCATGTTAGGGCGATCCCGCTAAAATGAAGGTAAAAGAGGTCGTTTGCTAAAAAGTAACTTGTTATTTATCTAAATTAATAGGCCAAATATCGGTCACGCTACTGAAACAACATTGACTGGTTCTTAAAATGGCAAATTAATTAAAGGACAAGGAACAATAGATAGATTAATGCGCCTGAAGTTTTGGAGCATTGATGACGAAGGAATCAAAGTTATTGAGTAAAAACGCCCCTTTTTTCCTCCATTTTATAGAGCGAGATCGCTCAAACATGGTAATATGATTTTGTCTTTATTGATTTTCATATATAATTTATTGATAAGGGTCTCCCTAACATGGTTACGTTGGCGGAAAAGAACAATGTGCTATCAACACGCTGATGCTTTTGGCAAAAAGATACATTTGCCGGTACACAAATTGAAATTGAAAAAAAGAGATGGTACGATAAGGCGGAAGTTTGGCCTATACGTGGTGCGGTTGAAATCGAAAAAATAAACTGACTCCATTTAGGTCTTTTTTTTTTCAGGAAATAGTACATGCTACGAATTCCAATTTCATGTCATAACTATACGTAATCATAAAGCGATCGATGTAGAACTTTCACAAATTGTATATTTTTTATTGCCGTAACACACATTTCATCTTTCCGATGAGAGATGTTATCAGGGGAGTTAATGACCTCGCGAAAACTATGGAGATAGAAACTCTTGAAGCTTTTTACATAAAAAAAGTGGATCGACGACCCACACAATTATTCGATGATAAAAAGATCGCATGTCGGGAAACAGTGTTAAAAATATCAGCATAGCTCACATGACGGTTTCTGAGTTTGGAGATTGTTTCGTAATCTTAAAATGCAATTTTCAACACCATACATTTGGATTAAATGTAAATTCAGATAAAATTTATTATCGACTTTCCGTTGTGTTTATGATCCAATAAAAACAATGCACGCGGATATATCTGTAGGCCTATGCCTCGAATTACTTGCCTTGCTGTGCAGAAAATGTATTTTCCATGATTTTGGCAAAAACACGTGTGACGTGATGATATTCGCGGGTATATCATACAGAAAAATCTAGATCTAAGACCATTTCATTTATTTAAGTTGTTCTACTGATCAACACCTCCGCTACTCACACCACAAAATCTAGGGTTGGTCACTGGACAACGTTTCCATTCTCAGAAAGTGTTAAATTGAAATTGTTGTATTTAACACTATAAATGTCAGAGAATTGACAAAAAGCGTTGAAAAAAAAGTTTTATATCCGGCATTATATTGCAGTATGATGAGCAATACAACACTATACAAGTGTTAAATTCAGCCTAGTAAAATGTAGTATAATGTTAGATATTTTTTCAACACTTTCTGAGAGTGTTACAAATATAACAACTTATATGATGGTGTAACTCCTCAGACATTAATAATGTTAAATAAAACGCTTTCATTTTAAGAGTGTTGAGATCATCTTCATTATATCAAGCCAATTTCTTCGTTCTCACTTCGAACCTTCGGACGAAGGTCACATTGTGTATCGGTACGTAATTTACCGAGCTCCGAATGACAAGACCAAACTGCCTCAATCATCTTTCGTGCGTGCGTGTGCAACTTGGCATCAGACAAATCCGCACAATACATCTCTGGTTCTACTAGGCCTGTTCATACGACTTGATCTGTAGATTTTTGTCCAACACTTTCCATGCACCGAACCTGTAGAGATAGTTGTCAGGAATTGGTAGAGATCTTTGTAATTCTAATTTCCAAAAAGTACATTGAGCACACATATTTTCACATAAACTTGCTTATTTTTACCCGTATATGTGAAATTTGACTGGAATTTGACAATATTTCGTTATAAAGTAGCCCCTTTCTATCAGGATTTCAATTCAAGACATTAAAGACCGGAAAATTTCATCACATTCTCAATATTGAATCGTCGATGGGGCGATCGGTGTCCCTGATTATAAAATAATCAGAGGACACACGTTTGAAACAAGAGCGAAATATATTTCCTCGTACATTTAGGCGTACGCTGCGCTATATCATTCCGAGTATTACTCAGGTCTTCCTGGCAAAATAAGCTCAAATTGGTACATACCACTATTCGTAAACCCGTAATATTAGCTGGTGGAGATCGTTGTACAGATGGTAGAGATCTTTTGCACTGGTAGAGATCTGTTTGGATACCTACCGTGCTATGGCAGGGTGTGTCATCCATTCCTAGTTGGGTTTCTGATTTATAAGCTTTATAACCTGAATTATAAGTCGTTTACCTGAATATTATGTTTGCAAATATGTCTTTAAGGTTCTGTATTGAATGTCATATTGAATGTCAAGGTTTAAATTAACATTCAAGTTAAAGAGTTTGGGTAAATTGATAGTAAGCCATTTATTTCTTATACCCTGTTTCTTCTAATTTTTCGAACGGCACTTCTAAACCTGGAAAAAAAATATTCAATATGTCAAATGCCGTCAACTGTTTATGTGGCATAGATATTTTGTTTGTCTCAAGAACTGAGGAGATAGCTGGTGGAATTTGTTTATTGTTGGTGAAATTTCACTCCACGGATGCCTGAGGTTGAGGTTTGCCGTCTGGATCACAGGTGTTTGGCAAATTAATTAGCTGGGGGTATCGTCAACAATTCTATTGTTGACGATACCCCCAGCTAATTAATTTGCTAAACACCTGTGGTCTGGATGCTATTAAGAGGAAATAGGTGTTTATTCTGGTTTTTCGAACAATTTTTGGACTTAAAAAAAAAAAAAAAAATGGGTGGAGGTAGGGGGCGGGGAGGAATTTGATTTTTATTATTGTTCCACAAGTTTCTCTTGTTCACTTGAAATGTTATTGGGAGTAATCCCACGTGGGCGTATATGTACAAATAAAGAAATCTGAAAATCTGAATCTAAAAAAATATCGTATCGTATCGTATATGAAAGCGGTACCGTATGTTTGCTCCAATCAGCACGGTTGAGCCGTGGCATGCTTTCCTGAACAAAACAAAATTTTGTGTGTGTGAAGAATAATTCAATTCTCAACACAGGGAAAAACCTTGTTATATGAAAGTTAGAAATGGCCCCTTAAACTTCCTTCTTTTCGGATCCGTAAAACTTACAATTTTTACAGCACGCACCTGCTAGGAAATTGATACATCCAATCAGATGGCGAACCGGCAGTTTGCCCGTGCCTAATGTTGACCCAGATGTTCGTTTCCGATGAGAGGCATTTTTGATTTTCAAGTTGTACATTTCTTTGTAAATTTATCTGTCAAAAATACGTGATGACAACTGAACTTGACTGGCGCAGGAGATGGAAACCCGACCTGAGAGCGTGCCCATGGCAACCAATTGGAATTGAGGGCAATACTTACCTTGCGAAAAGTCGTTTCAGGGATGAATCGTATGAATTCGCAATGACCGACCTGTCCACCGTTTGGATTGAGAATATGGGAGAGGCAGCTCTCAGGAAACGAATCCAGGCAAGTTTCTAACGGATTCATGCACTTTATTATTTGCTAACGAATCCAGGCATGCTCTCAGTGGCGTAGGAAGTATTTCAACAAGCTGAACCCTACTGACATTTAATTTTGTGATATTGATAATCAATATCACAAAATTATGTCAGTAGGGTTCAGCTTGTTGAACTATAGCGTAGGAAGATGATTTGACCGAAAAAGGCCAAGTATCATACACAGTGCGTTAACGAGTCAAGAAAACGAAAGTTGTCTCCAGCTTCTGTTGGCAACAAGAGTCTGATTGTGATTACCGTTTATTCTGAATTTATGATTCCTTTTCTCCTCTATCACACACTATAAACAATT
This sequence comes from Hanleya hanleyi, assembly GCA_036873755.1. Lineage (NCBI taxonomy): Eukaryota > Metazoa > Mollusca > Polyplacophora > Lepidopleurida > Hanleyidae > Hanleya > Hanleya hanleyi. The sequence goes on from JAVTVY010022290.1 coordinate 58,994, forward strand.
CCAATTTCCATGGATGCAGTGAAAATTACAAGTAGACACTTGCGTTTATTGGGGGATGTCTTTTGAAACGGTTTAGGAAATGACTTCCAGTTTCGAAAACAGCGCCTTCTATATGTAAGCCAAATCAATGTCATTCTTCGTTTAACATGCCAGTCTACTGTGACTCTACCAGTCGAGCATTTGCATACACATATATTTTCACAAAGATGCATTTAGTCTCCGGGAATTTACTGTGAAATCCAAACAAATATCCGTCCAACTATACAGATAAAAGATATACAGACTGCAAAGACTCGGTGTTTTCGGAACTAGATAAAAGACAAGCATCTGTTCACATCGATATCAATAGAAAAATAGAAATATGATATGAACTGGCTTTTTGCATGGTAAATTTTTGAATTATTGAAGATAATTTTGAAACTAGTGGCCACAGGCTGCTTGGCGTTGAGAGTATATGCCATCATAGTTCAGTTCAGTTGGTAGATCCCTCCTCTAATAGGAGCACCTCCGTATAGGAATACATATCAATATACAATCAATTGGAACCACTCAACATTTATATCTCAACTATCGTGCTGTGAAGTGAACATTTTATACAATTCTACAATTGGACGAACTACTATCCTGAAAGTGCTGTGATAGTAGCGGTGTATGCGATGTACTACTGTGAGTGGATATATATAGCGGTAACTGAAAGACACCCAGGGAAATGGAGTTCAACAGGTTAGAGCATATACCTGGATGGAGGTATAATACCTCAATCGAGGTATAATACGTCAATCGAGGTACCCCCCTATACCTCAATCGAGGTATAGGCGAGTATAAAAACGAAAAACACGTGGCCCTCTTCCCACACATCGAGCGAACTGGAAGGAAGTCAATGTCTGATGAAATGGTATGCAACCCTTCTTCGCCCCAGCTAATCAGTTCGGCTCAAGACTAACATAATTTATGCGACTAAACATTTAAAGTACCCACAGTGTCTTTCGCCATTGTTGTTTTGAATGTAAAACGATAATAATACACAATAACTCACCGCCAATCTTCCCCTGCATGGAGGCTGCCATCTTTCCTGCATGTCGACGACGTCTTGCTGGCAACAGCTCCCTCTAACGGATAACAACCAGTTAAATTTCCTCCTAGGCCTCATCTGATGTAATGTATGGGTGACCATTGCGTTCAAAAGTTCATAGTGTGAACAGCAGATAATTGTTTCTTTTTCTTATTTTAGTCTGAAACATTCAATTGTGTTATGTCATTACTAATTCTTTGTATAATGTTCGTTGTAAAGAAATAAATATTTGGCAACTGCTATACAAATAGTGTCTCATATTTCATTACTTTAAATATCAAGGACTTAGACGTGGTATAGTTCATGAAAATAGTAGTTGTATTTAGGCAGTAACGAAAGGGTATTTGGCATATCATTTGATGTGACGATCGAGTGCTCCTGAGAAGAGTGACTTCAACCTGGCACGCGCGCACGTCAGCGAAGCTCTTCACGGCACTTGTTAGTAGTGAAGAAAGGGCATTCTACTTTATAATGTTGTAGTATACACGGTGTATTTCATGGGATCTTTGCGAGGAGGACGAGACCATGGACCTTGCGTTCTCGTGGCCGGCGCACGTGCAGACCGTATTCGGTTTATCCGTCGATGTAAGTGCATCTGATTGAACGTCGCTTTCAACAGTATTTCAGTGACATCACAACGTTTGCTTCCTATTCCTTTTCACAGTCTTGAACTGTGCTATATTCCAGAAATGCTCTTTGTCCGCTTATGCTTCACAAAAGTAGACGGCGCACGCTCGTCGATCGATCGATACTTGTTGTCCCCAGGAGCTCCACGGGGCCTCATATTCAAAGAGGCACGCGCGGACGTCGATGATCCCGGGCAGGGCATGGATCGTAATATACCTATCAGTAGTATAGAAAGGGCGTTTCACTCATTCAGTAAAACGCATTTAATTGAAAGCTGGTGAGTGACAGGGCATTGGACCTTACGTTCACATCAGTCACACCGTAGGGTATTTGGCTTATGAGGGAGGATTTTGAATGGTAAGCTTGTGGTGCGATATTGAAGTGATACGCGCGGACGTCGGTGATTTCAGTCAGGGCATTGATGGTAATGTATGCATCAGCAGTGGTTCGGTGGGGCTTTGCTGCTTCTCATACCTAGCTTAAAACTCAACCTTGCTATGAGGTGCAGTTTAAGCGCAAGTGAAAGTTATCGGACTTCATCGCTCATTGTAGACTTCAACTTAATTACCCACCAAGGATTAAGTGTAGGTTGTATTGTTGTTCTGTGGTTACGTACGGTGTCGTCGCAGGTTGGTATGGACTATGCACGCGTTCTTCAAGATATAATAAAACAAAAGCTTTCGTCACACTGAAGATAATTCAAATATGTTTTCCATACTACAACGTACTGAGGAGATATGTGTTGAACGACAATATTTTTCTGCTTTTCACTTGTAAGACATCTTCCTTTGAGCTAGATCATTCCTTTTCTGTACTAATTTAATCAACGTTACTGTTATTTCAGTAAATATGGGGAAGTGCGGATGTTCAAAACACGGGGAATTTACTCAGGGAAAAGACTGCCAAGTGTACAAAATACAGTCCCGCAAAATTGCGCGAAAGGTTGTTAACTTTTGTGTTGAAAATGGCTTCCTTTATCACAAGTCGAAAGGATTCATGTGCACTGGTTGCGCGTCGTATGTTGAGGAAAATTTGTTGGGGAGCAGCCCTCCTAAGTACACCATTCAAGAACTGTGTGCTGCTATCGAATCAGGGCAAGTCAGCAGTGAGAATGTAACCGCACTTTTTTCCTCCATTGCTTGCCATTTAAAGCCCTCCCTTATATCCGATGCAGTCCTTATTTCGGAAATGTATAAAGGCATCAACTTTTATAACGAGCCCATATCTGAGTGGCTATCGGAGAGGAATCAGGATATACTACTTTTCCTGAAAACCCTTTGTGCTGATGGAGACGACCAATCACCACGCACCCAATTGAAGTTAGCTTTAGCAGTGGAAAGGGTTTACTATTTATTGAATTCTGACCTTATTGCCCCTTATTCCTTCATGATGAACATCTTAGAGTATTTCAAAACGGGTAGCCGAACAGCGGTGACCCTGAACAATTCTCTTGGTCCATGTGGGTCATACACTACTGTGTTGGGGTGGGTAAGTACGCTTGGGGAAAAACCCATCGTTTGTCCATCAGATGGCGACATTGTGTCATTCTACGACAATAATCAGCGTCATGAGTTGAATTGGAGAGTGAAAACGGACTACGCCACTCCTGTAAGTGCTATCACCAACATCATCCACATCATCCCAAATCCCAGCACCAATATTCAAAAAATCCCTCATCTTTCACCAGCTCATTGGCTCAGATACTCGTTGGCCTCACCCTCAGAGGAAATTTGGAAAATAATTGCTGAATGGGAAGTCTGCCTGAAGGCGATTTTTCGACAGGAAAGGCTCAAATTTGTTGAAAATCGTTTTCAAAAACTCAACACCCCTACTCCTGACGTAGCTCCATCTGGTACCTCTGGTTTCAAGAAAAACACAGATCCATATTGTTTTGTACCATCGGGCCATCCTCAACACCCCCCAAAGGTCATGACCGGTGAACCAGCCATGGTAAACCCATGTTCGTTTGACAGTGTGGAGAAAGTGTTAAAACATGTTGTGGATGAAACATTGACGGCAACAGAGAGAGAATGGTGTGTGGTCGGATGTGATGGTTTGCCGTATGAGTTGAGTCGCAAAATTATCCACAATACGTACAAATGCCCCCTCTGCCCCGCTATCATCCATTCGGGGATTGTGGATTTCAGGGAACATACAGTGAACAAACATCAAGTAAGTCTGGGTGACGAGTGTCGAGTTTTCAGGAATGTCCTACCAGTGATTGGACCAGGACATATGGAGGTTCACATGGTGAAGGCACTATTTAAATTGGGGTGGGATGTCATCCTATATGAACTGGCCAAAAAGATGGGATTCCGGAGCACAAATGCGTTAAACAATGTTCGCCTTGCGAAAAACCACCACAAGTCCTGGCAGATGCTGCTCATCGCTTTGTACGGGACTGTTGATGGCCTCATTGTTCGGTACATCAATAGTTGCAACAATCCATCAGCGGAAGATTTCCTGCTTTGGGGGTCCACATCAAAAGATCCCCAAATAAAGTTTCTCATTGATTTCTCTCTTACATATATGTTTGCTGCCTTCCTATATCGATCAGGTGTCCGTCGCAACAACTCCTTAATGAGCTATGCAGCAAGGGTCAGCTTTGACCCTCTCTTCTTTGGTTTAGGGAAAACAACCTATCAACGGATAAGTCAGGAGGACTTGATTATTCGTGTCCAATGTCCACAAGAGGTAGCGGAGTTCTTGCGAAACACTGATTCTGTGTCCATGTCAGGTCACCAGAGTAAGGGAGAAGGGGGTGACTTCGTCCTGGAAAATTTCAACCGACGTTGTAAAATGTGGTTACCCCCTGGACTCCCTACTCCAAAGAGATGGCAGAGGAGTTGTAGAACAGTTGATCAACTCCACGAGGTAAGATAATCGAACGTGCCAGCCTACTATAAGGGGCAAGTAATACTGTAATCCATGTATTGAATTCTGCTCTTCCGATATACAGCTACTAATTAAGGAGAAGTCGTTCAACGACGTTGTTGAATAAATGAAGTCCGATTTCGGCTAATTTTTGATAAATTCAATATGTCGTCTCCTAAATGACATATATTCTTGCCAAACCCACTTAAACAGCGGCGACGGATCCTCCGAAAAACTATTAGGGGGGGGGGGGAAGGGGGGACTAACATAGCACTTTAGGCGCGAGGGTGCAGGAAGGGTGGAGAGAAATATGTGGACACATAAAAGTAATAATATAAACGCAATCTTGATTTCTGAATTTGTTAATCCGTTAATCGTCCAATAAAGCTTATGCAATTTGTGTGTAAATTAACATTTAAAATAGTTATTGGTCATTTAAAACGGAATAGAAGAATGAGTCAATCAGAGCTTAAAGCAAACAGCAACGTGCCCCTCCAGTTCAAAGTCGCCGCTCCGTGAAAACTTGGCCTACAATTTCTGTTCGGAGGATATGGTAAGGCAATACCCAAATTATACAAGTGTTATAACTTCCTCCTGTGTACAGGACAGTGGAAATGAATATGTTTGTCGAAGGCTTTGCGAGTGCCGGACAATCCATAACATGAGGCATGAATCCAGAAATTGCATGCCTCCTGCTCACACCCCAACCATATGGCATCGCTGGGGTCTTCATCTGACTCATTGAGGATCCGGCACACTCGACATCTGTTCGGATCATCCTCTTGCGTTTGGGATAGCGCCTCGTTAGCATTAACATGATCGGGGCATGGGGACTGATAGCCCCGCTCAGATGACCTCGATATGCCAATTGTGCTGGCGACTGGGTACGGCTGAAATACCAATAAAACGGCGATAATATAATTAGGACCATGATCAAATTAAAATGAAAGATAGAAAACAGCTTCCTCTACTCCATGAAATCGAACAGATAAATCTCTGAAATCGGCTGTAAATGTATTCCAGCATGAAATAAACAAACTTCAACCTTCAGGTAAGTCTCCTTCACTGTCTCAGTCGTAAAACAGGCGTCTAGTCCGTCATTCAATATTTAGCCGTTGCCCATTAAAGAATTAGAGCGTCCATAAAACAAATTAAACTCAACATTTAAAAGTGACTAATGTCAATGTGGCACTTAGTAGCGGGTCGTGTATTGGAGTGTAGAAGTTGACGTGAAGTAGGCTTGTACGTTTACAATATTATTCCAATGATTATATATTTATATTTAAGTATTAAATGACCATACTGCTAGAGCGGCAATCACGGACGCCATAGGCATGGGCGGAACCTGTGTCGGTATCGGTATGCGTGTCGGTGTCGGTATCGGTGTCGGTGTCGATGTCTCAGTTGGTGGAGCAAGTATTGCCCCACTGCACGACATGGAACTGTCGCCAGTAGCAGCCTCACCTCCTCCGGACATACCCTTAGGCTGTGACACACATGCAGAAGAGGAAGGGACACTCTGAAAACATGATATGTGCAGGGAGATAAATACGATTATAAACGACTTCCCTTATGCCAACCAAATTGTATTTTACATTAATACACTTCTCTTGACTTCCTTAGTCCTATAATGAACACCATTAAACTTTGCAGACATAAATGTTTGCATCTGCAAAAGTGTACGAAACATAAAATATTTCCGGTACATTAATATGTTTTGCCAATCCGTCTCAACAGATACGGCTTCCGTCGTATTGACAGTATTGCAGTGCTAAGAATGGTGTATTTCACCCCACAAGTTAGCTTATCATTTTTTCACATTCGGCGATGGTGTTGCCCACCGGCGATGCTCTTTCACAGGAGGGGGAGCGGGGTTGTACATTTCAACCCTTGTGACGATATATTTAGAAAAATGGATTCCGTGTACATACGCCTTTAGGAGATGAATTTGGGCGGAATACGATGCTGGGCCATGTCATCACATTATTACTAAATGTGTAATACGTCATAACTAGAATGATACAGTGATACAAAACGAGATCTATGCAACAGCGATTGACTGATGAATGTCCAATCTGTTTCCTATATTTTAACATGTATTTGCTCTCGGAGCTTATTCCATTTCTCTAACTTACGTGTTGCCTTCCCCTTTTCTGAAGCAGGGGCCCGAAACACACATACTCGTGAACTCCGCTTGCTGAAATGATCTCAACATACACAGACGCTCCGGTGACCAGCCAGATATCTCTTGCCTGCGTATTAGTTCAGGAAGAACATTTATTGAATGATATACATAAACAAATTACTTTTATTCCTGTTGCTGTATGTGTATCTGCATTAAGTGGTAATATACAAATATGCTTCAAATTTAGATAATGCATGCCATTACGGAGGTCACTAAGTCTACGCCATCGTCGACATTCGTCACTGTGTCCGAGAGCTCGCTGGAGAACGAGATCAATGCTTGGAAAGTTATTGTTGACGAAAACCTAGCGACCCCACAGGAGGTTCACGTCTCATTTTCCAAGAAAATTCTTGATGAAAACCTGATCAACTTCTCGGCAACTTGTCATCGTAATAGACAGATATTCAGGTGTGTTCAGCTTATGAATCATATTTCAGCACCATAAGTTGCTGGGGCGATGGAAGCAAGCGGGAAGGTGGGGGGGCATAATTAGTGTAGAAAAGGTATGTTTAGGTTAGTTGACCACACAAATTGGCATATAACCTCTGTGACGTCACTTGCACTCTGTGTCACGTGACCACAAATGACCATCGGCCCCTCCACACCATTTTTATACGGCATTGTGCGCATGCGCAGGGGTCAAAGGTAACTTCTGGTCACGTGACCAGAACCGCAAGTGACGTCACAGAGGTCAGATGCCAATTGTTGCGGTCAACTGATCTGAACATCCTCTTTCTATACTACTGGCATCTGGCATATTTAATAAAACCTAATACTATTGTCTGTGTCTCAGTAACTCAACCATAGTAACATAATCCTTTCGCCCTACTTCAAACTAAAGTGATATCATAGTCCACCCCCCCCCCCCGTTTTTGTTACAATGAAATTTCATACTGACCCATTTGACGGAAGTATCTGCATATTAATGCAGGCATCATCATTTCTTTCTTCATATATCTTTTTGACGTTGATAGAGACAGTTGCACGTCCGGCCAAGTGCATGAGCTCCAAGAGGTGTATATTCTTAGAGCGGATCGAGAACGGGCAGACCGACTTGAAAATCAGTCGAGGAACAAGTTGAGAATTGTAATAGAGAGAAGTTGGGATGATGTCGCGCAACAAAACCCGGCAATGGCAACAGACCTTGCGCCCAGGAAAAGAACTGTCCTGCGCAGCAACAGGGCGGAAATGATTTCTTTCGTCAGGGATTTAAAAGATATCCTGGCAAATCTGGAGAGTGAAGGTATACCAATAAGAAAACACACCTTTTCAAATATGGTGTCTTTCCGTTTTTTATAGGAATTATTCTTAGCTTTCCCCTTGGGCAATCTCACAGTGACGACTGGACCTGTGTGATGCTGTTTTGCAGAACAACCCTGGCCCTTCTTCTGATTGGCGGGATTGCGCCTCGTGCGCAAAAAACTGTGCTATTTAGCCTCCTGTAGATTGTATCAAGTGATGTTCGGACATGTTCAATCCCAGGCAACATTTTTTCATAGAATTTTTCAACTGAACCAATTAATTTTTATGGTATTAACTTTGGTTCTAATATGCATTGCATATCAATTACGAATTTTCAATAAAGATAATGAAGGAGAATGAATAACCTTATTTACAAAGAAAACCTGATAGGAAGAGAAAAAGCGATAATTGTTTTTTTACAATTGAATGCAAGTTTGCAAAGGTCCATACCTTAATCGTTATGTCGGAGCATATTTCATACTTTACGTGCACAATGAAGAGTTCAGTGTGTATTTCGGTGTGTATCATTGTGATGTTTGTTAGCCTAAACACAAACAAGATAGGCAAGAACACAATTAACACCTCAATATCAACCAAATACCAATAATGTTGTCAATTTGGAATACAGAGGACAGTGTAGAAGATCCAACAGAGGAGTGGGATGAGATGCCAGTAGAATGAGCTGTGGAACATGGACGTCAGACACCATGCAGTTCACAATTATTAAGGTGAGTTATTATTTTCGTTGTGCCATGAAAAGAACAATGTGTCATTAAATGCATTTGCTTCACTACTGAATGAGTGAAACGCCCTTTCTATACTACTGATAGGTATATTACGATCCATGCCCTGCCCGGGATCATCGACGTCCGCGCGTGCCTCTTTGAATATGAGGCCCCGTGGAGCTCCTGGGGACAACAAGTATCGATCGATCGACGAGCGTGCGCCGTCTACTTTTGTGAAGCATAAGCGGACAAAGAGCATTTCTGGAATATAGCACAGTTCAAGACTGTGAAAAGGAATAGGAAGCAAACGTTGTGATGTCACTGAAATACTGTTGAAAGCGACGTTCAATCAGATGCACTTACATCGACGGATAAACCGAATACGGTCTGCACGTGCGCCGGCCACGAGAACGCAAGGTCCATGGTCTCGTCCTCCTCGCAAAGATCCCATGAAATACACCGTGTATACTACAACATTATAAAGTAGAATGCCCTTTCTTCACTACTAACAAGTGCCGTGAAGAGCTTCGCTGACGTGCGCGCGTGCCAGGTTGAAGTCACTCTTCTCAGGAGCACTCGATCGTCACATCAAATGATATGCCAAATACCCTTTCGTTACTGCCTAAATACAACTACTATTTTCATGAACTATACCACGTCTAAGTCCTTGATATTTAAAGTAATGAAATATGAGACACTATTTGTATAGCAGTTGCCAAATATTTATTTCTTTACAACGAACATTATACAAAGAATTAGTAATGACATAACACAATTGAATGTTTCAGACTAAAATAAGAAAAAGAAACAATTATCTGCTGTTCACACTATGAACTTTTGAACGCAATGGTCACCCATACATTACATCAGATGAGGCCTAGGAGGAAATTTAACTGGTTGTTATCCGTTAGAGGGAGCTGTTGCCAGCAAGACGTCGTCGACATGCAGGAAAGATGGCAGCCTCCATGCAGGGGAAGATTGGCGGTGAGTTATTGTGTATTATTATCGTTTTACATTCAAAACAACAATGGCGAAAGACACTGTGGGTACTTTAAATGTTTAGTCGCATAAATTATGTTAGTCTTGAGCCGAACTGATTAGCTGGGGCGAAGAAGGGTTGCATACCATTTCATCAGACATTGACTTCCTTCCAGTTCGCTCGATGTGTGGGAAGAGGGCCACGTGTTTTTCGTTTTTATACTCGCCTATACCTCGATTGAGGTATAGGGGGGTACCTCGATTGACGTATTATACCTCGATTGAGGTATTATACCTCCATCCAGGTATATGCTCTAACCTGTTCAAGACTTTTAGACAAATGGGCATAAATAAAGCCTTATAATTCTCTCCAAAAACTATACCTTCTTCTCTCTAAGACCCCCAGTTATCCTTCTGCACACTCAGTTTGTGCAGGCACTCTGATTTGACTGAGCTGTCCTATGCTTTAAGCTAGACCACTCGCCTTATTGCCTGTTTGTGGACAATCGATGTTTAACTCGAGTTTTAGCCACCCTCCAAAATCACTGACATTGGTCGATTTACCCGAGACAGTCGGTCATTTCGTCTGGGGTCCTGAGTCTGGCCAAGTCTATAGTCAAGCCACGCCTCCACCAGATTAGGGGCCCCAGATGGAATTGGCTGAGGACTAGGCCTAAAAAAAATAATCTTGCGTTTCGGATAACATGCATCAGGAAAAATACGGTATAGGTAGATAGAGATTTTTTTTTTTTTTGAATTTTTTTTTACATGGGGATAATGGAATTTGCATTATTTTATGCAGTTTGTACTACACAAACAGAAAGAGTTCTATTTTGAACTTATGTCATTTATGCATAGATGTTTATGAATTAAATATTGGATATATATACATAAATGTTTGAGTTGATTATTTCTCTTCTATCAAATAAGACCATGGCCCACCTTGAGATACAATGTCCAAAAGATTTGGAGTTAATGGCCCATGGTCTCAATCAGAATCTTATTGAGTTTTTATTGTTTTACTTGCTAGATAAAAAGAAACTGAAAAGTTCAGCATTTTATGTAAGATCAACGCATCACCATAGGCTACATGTACAGGGCTGTAGCCAGGATTCACTGCAGGGTGGTTCGTCTTCACTCCAAAAGGGCACATCAGGGGATTCGCTGTATGGGAAAAGGGGCAAATAGGGGGGTTCGCTTCAGTTTGAAAAGGGCATTTATATGAGAAAAATATATGATATTTCCGAAAGGGGAGTTCGCCCGAACCCAGAAAACCCCCCTTGGCTACTGGCCTGATGTACCATGTTATCAGGGCCACTATGACAATGGTCTGCTGAATCTGTACAGTATAATAACAATACATGCTGGCTTGCCGCCGTGATGTTAAAAAAAAAAAAAAAAAATCGCCCATCTAATTGAGAACTACTCTCTTCATATGGTACTTTGGGGATACAATTAGTATAATTGAGTTTATATACTGTGTGAAATTTTAATGTTTTACGAAAAATTCAGTTCGAAATCTCGGCAAAAACGTACATAGGATAGATTGTCTACGGTTGTGGCTGCCTACAGGACATGTGCGGCGTGGTTCAACGTAGGCCTATCATAAACTCACTTAAAGTCACTTTCTGAAACTGCGACGAAAAGGCAGCATAACAGTTAGTAGTATTCCTTCATTCCCATTTGTCTTCACCTATCAGGAGATCAGGAGAACGAGCATCAGTCGATCAAACTCAACAATGGCAAAAATTGTTGGACAGTCACCTTTTTGCATTATGTAACGGTTAAACGTCTAACGGAGCACTGCAAAAGGAAACACCGGTGGGACGGCATGTCTTCTCCTGCGGCGGAAGATGTACGATAAATGGGAGTGTACTGAGGAGCATAGTCTCCATGAGGGGAAGCCCGACCCCTCCAACTGAGCACACAGCCCAGTGGACCTAATGTCATGGGGCGGCTCTGTTAGCCGCCCATGTAATTCTGTGTACCCCGCCAGGTACCAGAGCAGGAAGGGGGTCGCGAGGACAGCGACCTGATGGCCCGTAATTGGCGAGGAGTTTTTGTTTGTGTTGATTCGAACTGTACTACTGGAACTGTAGAACTGCACTGGACTGTGGAACAGGAACAATTATGACGAGGACCGTTTGTGTAGAGAACGATCCGGATATGGAGCGTGATCCGGAATGGAATGCGGAGAAAGACCTTGTACATGTATCGTCAGTGAGATGCAGGCCAGTGTACGGAAATGGAGTCCCCCGTATTTCTCGCTTACCAGAGCAAGATAGGAGTTGACAGTTACGTGAAATATTCTCTACAGGTTCTAGATTGGGATGCCGTTCCAGTTTATGGACTATGAACTGTAATTTCGCTGTGGGAGACGATCTTTCATGGCGGGCGAAACGTCTCCGTTCGTGGGGAACTTTTCGGGTGCGGAGAGTGCACTCAGTATATAAGCAGCGACAGACATTTCGAGCGGGAGAGTACCAGAAAAGCACATCGTGAGGAAGCACGCAAGGTACAGTCTGTATTGTGGATTTTGGCGCACTTTGCGACCGGGTCACAAATGTAGTTGTTTTGGCCTGGGAGTCTAAAAGATTGTAGATCCTGTAGCTAGTGCAACCTCTATAAAACACGTCAATCCAATGAGAATTTGCCGGCTTGCATTTTCAGTGTGGAACCGTGTTTTTGTGTTGTACTAGAAGTATAGGGAACACGACAGAGTGGGAAGACCGACTGGCGTGTTTATTATAGTCTGGGGGTATTCTATAATACTGTAACATGACATGTTTCCGAGTAGCACTAGATGGTAATTATGATCAGACATCAGTATAGAATAAGGATATAGGTCAATACCAGTAGATTGTATGACATTGGCACTGTTTGCTGAACAGCCCGTGCACTGGGACGTGGTCAGTATAATATAGGTGTCGGTGTCCTCGGTCATGAAGCGGTGTTTGACGTTAATAAGGGATTCCCTCCACCCTCAGATTATATGCAAATGTACTATAAATACAGAGATACTAGGGCCAATCTCTCCTACCGTTATTCAACGACATATCGTGCAGCCCGTGAGGTCGGCGACCGGGTCGCAGAAGGTCGTAGACGGTCGCATAGACACTGTACGGGTGCGGAAGAGACCACAACGATTACAGACGGTACTAGAAGACGGGGCACAGCAGAGACGGACTTCTTCTCCCGAGATACGTCGATAAACCGTGAAATTTGAGAGACGTGCGACCGGGTCGCAGAAGGGTTGCGACCGGGTCGCAGAGATTCACAGAGAGTCGCCATCAGCGGTTTACAGACATTAATGATGCTACATCGGTACCAGATGAAATGATAACACAATATATACCCAAGTAGATGTTGGGACGGCCACGGAGGACGAGCTGTACGTGTTACCTGGAGGGTTGTCGTGAAGTTGTGTAGCCACGGGTCGTGTCTATAGACGGGTCGCAGCAGCCGTGAGGGTTGAGACGCCATGCTGTACCTACCTGTGGGGGAAGGTGAAGGGGCTATCTACGGTGACGGCCAGAATGCCAGTGGGCAATCCCGGTTATTGATTCGTTTTTCGTAAACACCACGACTGGTCCTGCTCGTACACGTTACACGTAAAAACTGGTGGCAGCGGTGGGATCTGGCCTGATCTATGTCAGAAGAGAACAACCGACTACTAGAGATGGACAACTACGTCGTGCTGACAACTCCATTACCCATGGGTTCCCTAGCAACACGGAGGCGTCCAGACATAGCGGGCCTACGAGCTATCCTACAGGGGAGAGAGCGATTGAGGATGGGATCACCTGTTTCAGCGACTTTGGCGACGACAGAAGATGTGAGTCTGGTAGAACAGTCCGAGCTTTCAACACCCGCCGTCGTCAGGATCGAGACTCCGTCGAATATCCGAACGCTACATGAGGTCCTCAGCATCTTACAGACACAGATGTAGACGATACAGGCGACCTTCAATCAGACGACAGTGGGAGTCCCAGTGCACACGTCCACACCCAGGGTAGAAGAGGAGGATACTGTCAGAACCCCCATAGACCAGCCTGTACGGGAACAGACGGTTTGCGACCGGGTCGCAGAAGGTCGCGACCGGGTCGCAGAGGGGCGGCATTCAGCGGCTGATATCAGTGGGGAGGCCACAGCCACGACTATCCCCGTTTCCCGGAAGACGTTGGTTAAGGAAGACCACCTGGTACATTTTGAACATTGCACAGCCTTAAACTGGTGGACGCCAGAGGAGAAGGGACAGCACTTGGCCGTATCTCTGTGGGGGCCAGCACAACAGGTTCTCTCCAGTCTGAAGATGAAACCAGGGGAAGCAAATTTCATCTGCCTACGTGATGCCTTGGAGAGACGCTTCGCCCCGCCTAACCAAACAGTTGTGTAAGTCCAAGCTGAAGTCAAAGCGACGACAGAGGGGAGAAGGTCTACCCGAACTGGGCCAAGCTCTGGTGAGACTCAGCCAGATGGCCTACCCAGACGCCGGTGATGAGGTCCAAGACACCCTGGCCCGTGACCCAATTCTTTGAGGCAAGTGAAGAAGACTTACAGTTTAAAGTCGGGCAGTGCCGCCCGAAGTCCTTAGACGAGGCTGTACATGCATCAGTGGAAGTAGAGTCCTTCCAAGACGCCCAGCGGCGACGTCCTGATCCTACGGCAAGGGCCGCTGCAGGGAAGGACATACCGGCTGATGTTCCAGAGGATGATGACGAGCAGGCCCGACTTCGAGCAGAGATTGCTACCCTGATGGAAGAATATAAGAGGCGCTTCCCGGGACGGGGACGCTCAAGTTCAAGGCGGGGGCTGAGGATGGGACGACAACCACGCCGGGCGTGTTGGACGTGCGGAGAAGACGGCCATTTTAGGGCGGCGTGCCCTAGACGTTCACCCTCTCCGCCCCCGAGATGATCGTCCGGGTTCGGGAACCCCCCAAAGCCCCAGGGACCGAAGCATGCACTTCATAACCAGGGAGAAGCAGGGATATACCTACCCGCGTCTATTGGGCCGGTGAAGGTGATGTGCTGTGTGGACTCCGGAGCATCTATCTCCTTGATCAGCCGCCAGATATGGGAGCAGCTTGACACAGATGTGAAACCAGTCCTTCGAGACTCCCGGTACCAGTCCATCAAGGTAGCTGACGGTTCCCATATGCCTTTACTCGGAGAGGGAGACTTCAGGATATCGATCCGAGGGACGGTGTGGAAGCACACGCTGGTAGTGGGAGATTTGTCCATCGACGCCATCTTGGGGTACGACTTCCTGTATCGCCACGGCTGTATACTTGACGCAAGAGACCATCGATTGAAGCTGGGGGGCAAGTACCTGCAATGCGAGGTTGTAGGAAGTTTCGATTGTTATCGCCTGGCCCTGGCTGAGACTGTCACCATACCACCTAGAACCCAGATGCTTGCCCCAGCCAGGGTGTAAGACGCACCACCGGGAGAAATTGGACTAGTAGAGGGGGAGCTCGCATTTACCGAGAAGACCAGCCTAGTCCTGGCGAGAACGCTTTCTCGAGTTGCATCTGATGGTAGTGTGCCTATTCGTATGCTGAACGCTTCCGATGAGTCCACAGTCATTTACGCTGGTACCTTCTGTGGTAGTATGTCCACACTAGGTGATGTTCCGGAAGAGCCTACAGAGCCGAAGGTGCGGCCGACGACCCTGCCAGCATATATGCAGCCTCTGTTGGAGAAGTCCAAGGACGGCCTGAATGCAGCCCAGCTGAGGGAAGTTGAACAAATGCTGAGTCGACACGCTGGCTTGTTTGCTGCCGACGACGATGACCGTGGGCATACGACCAGGGTGCAACATCAAATAAAGACAGGGAATGCACCCTCGATTCGTATTCCACCTAGAAGACCGCCCCTTCATGCCCGATGGGAGATCGACAAGCAGGTTGACGAGATGTTACGACGAGGTGTGGTGGAGCCCTCTGAGGGACCGTGGTCGGCCCCTGTCCTGGTGAAGGACGGTAAATCTCGATTATCGGGCCCTGAATGACGTCACAGAGAAAGACGCATATCCTCTGCCGAGGATCGATGACAGTCTTGATGCAGTGAACGGGGCACAGTGGTGGTCTACCCTCGACTTGATGTCCGAAAACTGGGAAGTTGAATTGGCGCCTGAAGATCGATGCAAGTCCGCGTTTGCTACCCGGAAAGGCCTTTACCAGTTCCGCATTATGCCGTTCGGGCTGTGCAACGCCCCGGGAACCTTCGAATGCCTGATGGAAGCGGTATTGGCCGGTCTGCACTAGGAGACTTGCCTCATTTACCTCGACGATATCGTGTTCGGGAAGACATTTACTGAGATGCTTGCCAACTTGGAGGTGGTGTTCCAGAGACTACAACTTCACAGGCTTAAGTTGAAACCCTCCAAGTGTGTCATTGGCGCCCGAAAAGTCACCTACCTGGGACACGTCGTGTCCGGCGCTGGTATCGAGACGGAGCCGGAGAAAGTCCAGGCTGTGAGAGACTGGCCCACCCCAGTCTCCCAGACCGAGGTACGGAGTTTCCTCGGATTATGTAGCTATTATCGGAGGTTCGTCAAAGACTTTGCGACGTGGCAGTGCCCCTGCATCAACTTACCCAGAAGGAGAAGAGCTTTGTGTGGACCGACGATTGTCAGATCGCATTTGAGGCCCTGAAGGAGAGGATGATAGCGGCGCCCATCCTGACCATGCCTGACATGTCTAAACCGTTTATCCTGGACACGGATGCCAGCGGTTGGGGCATCGGAGCCGTTTTATCTCATGAGGTCGGCTGGTCCATGTGTGAAAGTTTGTCAGTTACTTGCCGAAGGGCGGTAGTTCTCTCTGGGTACTCCGGCTTCCTCCACCAACCAAACTGACTGTCACCATATGAGTGAAACAAACTTGAGTGTGACATTGAGCCAAATTTCCTCCCCTCTCAAGAGGTCGACGGACAGGAGAGAGTGGTGGCCTATGGCAGAAGGGTACTCACCAAGGCTGAGAAGGCATATTGCATGACCAGGCGCGAACTCCTCTCGGTGGTCCACTTCGTTAAGTCGTTCTGGCACTACCTCTACGGGAAGAAGTTTCTACTGCGCACCGACCACGGGTCCTTGAGGTGGCTCATGAGATTCAAAGAGCCGGAGGGTCAACTCGCAAGATGGATCCAAGCTCTGTCGACATATCAATTTGACATCGTGCACCGACCGGGCCGTAAGCATCAGCATTCTGATGCGATGAGCAGACGTCCGTGTAAGCAGTGTGGTCGTTCCTCAGAGATCGAGATGGAGAGACTGTGGTGGCGAGGGTTGTGACCGTAACTTCCCCCAACGACGACTTTGCAGCGGCCCAGACTGCAGACCCCGAGCTACTTCCGGTGATTAAGTGGGTGAAGGCTGGTACCAGACCTCGGTGGGACCTAGTGTGTCAATACGGTGGGGTAACGAAAGCGCTGTGGGGTGCCTACGATGCCTTGGCCATGGAAGGAGACCTCCTAGTGCGACGTTGGTATGACGTGCGAGGCCGGGAGAAGGCCAAGTTACGGGTGGTCCCGAGGGCCCTTCACAAGAGGATATTCAAGTAGTGTCATGACAGCCTGACGGGAGGACACCTCGGTGTGTTCAAGACACTAAAGAAGGTGCGACAGGCATACACCTGGGTCGGCCTGCAGCGTGACGTTCGACAGTGGTGTTGGAGCTGCGACAGGTGCAGCCGGGAAGAAACCCCGAGGACAGCACCGCGGGATGACGGGATGCCCCGGAGAACATATCGCCGTGGACCTGATGGGCCCTCTTTTCCTGACGACGCGAGGAAATCTGCATATTGTGGTCATCTGTGACTATTTCACAAAGTGGGTGGAGGCTGCTGCGCTTCCGGACCAGGAAGCAGAGACGGTGACCCAGGCTGTGATTGACTTGTACGTCAGCCGGTTCGGTGTCCCCTCCCTGATACACTCGGATCAGGGGCGGAACTTTGAGAGCAAAGTGTTCGAGTGGATGTGTCGGATCCTCGGCATGAAGAAGACACGGACGACGGCGTACCATCCACAGTCTAACGGCCAAGTTGAAAGGTTCAACAGGACCCTGGGTCAGATGCTTCATGCCAGTGCCGCCCGCCACCCAGACGATTGGGATGTACAAATTCCACTGACGCTGATGGCGTATCGTGCAGCAGCACACGAGACAACGGGGTATGCGCGGAATATGATGACGTTTGGCCGGGAGGTGACTCTACCAGCTCACCGGACAGTCGGAGCTCCCACAAGTGAGAGAACGGAGCCAGTGCCGTGGGTCGGGGACCTTCGTGATCACTTGGTCGACGTCCATGAGGACGCGAGGGAAAATAGTGGAAAGGCCCGGAGACAACAGAAGCATCTGTACAACCTCAAGGCAAAGGCCCAGCGATTCGGCCCCGGTGACAAGTCTATCTGCATAACATAGTGACCCGGCCAGGGCAGATTCGGAAACATCGTGACCGGTGGCTAGGACCATTTGTGGTGGAGGCGGCATTGTCAGACGTTACGTACCGGATCCGGAGTGACGACGGGAGGCGACAGGTCATGCACGTTGACCGAATCAAACCGTGCCATCCGCGGGCGGACGCGGAAGATGGTACGACATCAGAGAGCGGCAGTGATGAGGGGTGGAAGTGCGCCCGCCCGTGATGGTCCTGGGGAGGATAACCTGACTTAATGTCGTGGTGGCCCAGCCAGACCGCTGGAGGGTGGCCACCTGGTAATTTTGCCGGCCCTGATGGCCCGTAATTGGCAAGGAGTTTTTGTTTGTGTTGATTCGAACTGTACTACTGGAACTGTAGAACTACACTGGACTGTGGAACAGGAACAACCATGACGAGGACGTCATGATCTGGAAAGGCGGGGGCAGTGTAACGGTTAACCGTTTGTGTAGAGAATGATTCGGATATGGAGCGTGATCCGGAATGGAATGCGGAGAAAGTCCTTGTACATGTATCGTCAGTGAGATGCAGGCCAGTGTACAGAAATATAGTCCCCCGTATTTCTCGCTTACCAGAGGAAGATAGGAGTTGACAGTTACGTGAAATATTCTCTACAGGTTCTAGATTGGGATGCCGTTCCAGTTTATGGACTATGAACTGTAATTTCGCTGTGGGAGACAGCCCACATTATAGCATAACTGTAACTGTAAAATTATATGCGCACACTCTCTTATATTATTTGTATATAACATCAAGTTTATTTGCACACACTCTGTCTGTACATTATTCTACTGCATAACGTTACATCTCCTTAGACATTCTGTCTAAGCCACGCGGTTCCATGCTATTATCTGTAATCGTGTATACTATTTGTGCAGAATATACCATAATAGACCTTTACATCAGTGTCAGTCATCCTTGTAGGGTTGTGATCATCTCTTCAATCCCCGGATCTCTACTAGTGAAGGGGCTATCTACGGTGACGGCCAGAATGCCAGTGGGCAATCCCGGTTATTGATTCGTTTTTCGTAAACACCACGACTGGTCCTGCTCGTACACGTTACATTATGTTGTTGTTGTGCATCAATGGTGATATCGTTGCTTCTCGGGAGAGTTCGATGGAGAATCGGGAACCCTCGCCAGCAGTAATTACACTATGGGTGACGGAGTCCGATTTCGTGGATTCGCAGAATGGAAAAAACATGGCGCTGGTTATGAACAAGGCGGACGATGATGGTTTTGAAAATAAACGCAAGCCTATGTCGATCAAAAGGCTATCCAAGCATATTGCCCGCCTTTATTATTGGATATATAGTGTAACTTGGCCCGTCTCAATCTCCTGTCTACTCGTCTTTTATGGCTGTTTGCGAGAATTACCCGTCAAAAAAAAAAAAAAAGACGGTCGGCAGAAAAATCTAGGGTCGGTCGGGTTACCGGAAACACAGCTTTTTTATATGCCTTACCAAACCTTAAAATCATGGGCGATTGTCTCCGGTAAATCGACCAATTTCATTGATTTTGGAGGGCACCCAAACCCATTTGGCATGGTGCCAAACATGAAAGTGAACATTAAGCATGCATGTGCTAAATATTGTCCATCGTCGGGTGTCTGAATATCACCAAGGATTATAATATATGCAAAAGCTACTATGCCAATAAATTGATCATTTATTGAAAGAGGGATAATTATCCTTTCTTGTGATATGTATGGTTAGTCAGAAGCACGATGTTTTCTTGTGGAAAATGAGGCAATTTTGAATCCTAGCGTCCATTTCCAGTGATCTCGAGCATTTTCAGAGTTTTTTTTCAGATAATTAGTGATATAGGTTACATAATTATATTAACACCCTTTCCATCTAGACCTATCTAGACAAGTACACCATGTGACCCTGTGAGCTATACTAGCTGAGAGAGAATAATCCTAGTTAAGGAGGAAGAATCTCAGTAACAATCAGCCTGGGTATCATTCTGAAAGGGGCTGATCAGTCGGGTCCCATGATAGACCCTGTTTATAAGTATGCTACTGCAAATATGCTCTGAATTCGAGACTTGCACGATACAGGGTAGTTCCATTTCCCGCAAGGATCGCCTTTCTTCCTATTTCTGTTTTACCAAGCTGTTTTCTGCTAGAGGATGAAAGGGAGTGCTGGCCATTCTGTCAGATTGTTTCACCTGCATGTGGCATGGGTCATAACCCTCCGTAATACATGTAGATCTCTCAGGATCGAATGACCAGTCATTGATTTAGTGTATAAATTGATATAGAACCTTGAAATGTATGGGTAAACTGTCACATGATCAATAATTATTGCTATTTATGTACTTTACCTGTTTTTATACGCCCGCCAAAAGGCGGACGTATTATGTGATGGCGGTTTCCGTCCGTCTGTCCGTGTGTCCGTCCGTCCCCTGTGTCCGGTCTATATCTGGGACAGTTTTCTATCTACAGCTCTAATTTTTGGTGAGTGGATACCCTACGGGGAGACGATGTGTCGCGTACCAAAATGAAGGTCAAGGTCAGAGGTCAAAGGTCACTGGCCTGAAAAACAGGAAATCACTGAAGGGTTCGTGTCCGGTCTATATCTGTGAACGTTTTTTATCCACAGTTGCAATTTTTTTGTGAGTGGATACGCTAGGTGGAGACGATGTGTCGCGTACCAAAATTGAGGTCGAGGTCAGAGGTCAAAGGTCACTGTTGCCTAAAATCGGGAAACCATTGATCATTGACAGTTTTCTATCTACAGTTCTAATTTTTGGTGAGTGGATGCCCTAGGGGGGAACGATGTGTTGCATACGAAATGTAGGTCGAGGTCAGAGGTCAAAGGTCAGTGTGACGGAAAAATCAGGAAATTATTAAAAATTACTAATTTTTTGTGAGTAGATTCAATAGGGGGAAATGAGGTGTACGTCGCATACCAAATTATAGGTCAAGGTCGAAGGTCAAAGGTCACTGACCCAAAAATCAGGAAATTATAAAAAATAACATTTTTTTGTGTGAGTAGATACATTAGGGGGACACAATGTGTCACTTATCAAAATGTAGGTCACGGTCAAAGGTCAAGGTCACTGTGACCCCAAAATTATAAAATTGTTAAAAATCATGATTTTTTGAGTCCATTGAGAAACTACAGGTAGCCGTTTTGTCATGTACCAAAATTTAGATCCAGGTCAATAGTCAAGATCACTGTGACACCAGAATCAAGGTCAAAGGTCAGTGT
The DNA here is from genome assembly GCA_036873755.1 of Hanleya hanleyi. Taxonomy (NCBI): domain Eukaryota; kingdom Metazoa; phylum Mollusca; class Polyplacophora; order Lepidopleurida; family Hanleyidae; genus Hanleya; species Hanleya hanleyi. The sequence continues at coordinate 80,352 of JAVTVY010022290.1, forward strand.
GACCTAAAAATCAGGAAATCATTGAAAATTACTACTATTTGGTGAGTGTATTCAATAGGGGGAAATGAAGTGTCGCATACCAAAAATTAGGTCAAGGTCAAAGGCCACTGTGACCCCAAAATCTGGAAATTATTAAAAATAACATTTTTTTGTGTCAGTAGATACATTAGGGGGACACGATGTGTCACATACCAAAATGTAGGTCATTGTCAAAGGGCAAGGTCACTGTGACCCCGAAATTGTTAAAAATCATGGTTTTTTGTGTCCATTGAGAAATTTCGGGGAGATGGTTGGTCATGTACCAAAATCATGAAATTCATAAAAATTATGATTTTTTTTTGTGTCCATTGATACATTGATGGAAGACCATGTGTCGTGTACCAAAATTTAGGTCAAGGTCAAAGGTTAAGGTCACTGTGACCCTCAGGAAATCATTAAGTCACATTTTCATATGCCTGTCGAAGACGAGGTCATGTAATGCGATGTTGCGTTTTGTCCATTCATCCATTCACATTTGTTGTCCATGGGTTTTGTCTCTAGTTCCAAGGTATGGAATGGTATAAAATATCTTACTCGCATGGCGAAGAGGAGCCATGCATCAATTTGTCAAAGGTCAAGGTCACAGTCCCCCAAAACTGAATCAAGTTTAGCGGACTATATGTGATAGGTTGGAATATTCAGAGTTCTCTCCCCTACATGTGTATGGCATTTGTCCTGTGGAGTTGTCTGCCGTGTTTGAAACAGCTACATTTAGTTAAACTGTTGTGAAATAAAAATCATACATTTACTAATTTAACGGGGAGAGGGGTCCTTTATGAACTTCTTTCCTGTTTATCAACTCAAGAACAAAGGTTTACTCCATCAGTTTCTTCTTTCTTCATGAAAAATTCTCTCGTCTGAAAGAAATCCATTTGCAGGAAAACTACTATTTACTTGTGTTTGATTATTGTCAATTTCATTGTGGGATATGTGAGCTCTCGGTTCTTGCTCCAAGGTCACCTAGTTTCCAAGAGTTAAGCTCATTTTAGTTTATCATTCAATTTTAGATGTAATATATGTTACATTCTCAAAAGCACAAAATTGTAGACCTTTCTCTGGATTGCTAGCTACCAACTGGAATCAAGGCTATTAAATAACCTTGAAATTTGGACCAGTGTAATTCCAGATATACGGGCGTATATTGAAGCCCCTTGGGCTCTTGTTAATATCCTGTTTTTTTTTATATTTTGTTTCCAGAAGCTCAACCCAAGTGTGGAGGCCCATGTTTCAAAAATCCTCGACCACATTCAAGGGAACTTAGAATCGCCTCCCAAAGGGACAACTCTGTCTTTAGGGTTCAAAACTGAGACTGATGGGGAAGACAAGATGAGGCTAACAGTAAACTCCCAGCTGGCAGGAATGCCCTTTCTTTGGCACTTCAATGGCAAACCTGCCAACAAGGATATGGTAGGTACAAACTCACAGCTCGCAGGAATTCCCTATCCTTTGGCGAAAAGAGCTTACAGAGGATGGATGAATGAAGCCTTGATGTAACAATGGAGCTTTCTGAGAATGATGAATGAAGGCTTGTTATAACAATGGAGCTTGCAGAGAACGGATGAATGAAGCCTTGATGTAATAATCGAGCTTTCAGAGGATGGATGAATGAAGGCTTGTTATAACAATGGAGCTTTCAGAGGATGGATGAATGAAGCCTTGATGTAACAATCGAGCTTTCTGAGAATGATGAATGAGGGCTTGTTATAACAATGGAGCTTTCAGAGGATGGATGAAGATTTGATGTAACAACGGGACTTTCAGAGGAAGGATGAATGAAGACATCATGTAACAATGTAGTTTTTAGAGGATGGATGAATGAAGACTTGATGTAACAATGGAGCTTTCAGGGGATGGATGAATGAACAGTTGATGTAACAATGGAGCTTTCAGGGGATGGATGAATGAAGACTAGATGTAAAAATGGAGATTTCAGAGGATGGATGAATGAAGACTTGATGTAACGATGGAGCTTACAGAGGATGGATGAATGAAGATTTGATGTAACAGTAGAGCTTACAGAGGATGGATGAATGAAGATTTGATGTAACAATAGAGCTTACAGAGGATGCGTGAATGAAGATTACATGTAACACTAGCGCTTACAGAGGATGCATGAATGAAGAGTTGATATAACAATGGAGCTAACAGAGGATGGATCAATGAATGTTAGATGTAAAAATGGAGATTTTAGAGGATGGACGAATGAAGATATAACAATGGAGCTAACAGAGGATGGATCAATGAATATTAGATGTAACAATAGAGCTTACAGAGGATAGGTGAATGAAGACTTGATGCAACAATGAAGCTTTCAGGGGATGGATGAATGAATACTGGTTGGAACAATGGAGCTTTCAGGGGATGGATGAATGAATACTAGATGTAACAATAGAGCTTACAAAGGATGGATGAATGAATACTAGATGTAAAAATGGAGATTTCAGAGGATGGATGAATGAAGACTTGATGTAACAATAGAGCTTACAAAGGATGGATGAATAAATACTAGATGTAAAAATGGAGATTTCAGAGGATGGATGAATGAAGACTTGATGTAACAGTGGAGCTTTCAGAGGATGGATGAATGAAGACTTCATGTAACAATAGAACTTCCAGAGGATGGATGAATGAACAGTTGATGTAACAATGGAGCTTTCAGCGGATGGATGAATGAAGACTTAGTGTAACAATAGAGCTTACAGAGGATGGACGAATGAAGATTTTTTGCAGTAAAAATGATGATTTCAGAGGATGGATCCGATGAATGAATACTTGATGTAACAATAGAGATTTCAGAGGATGGGTGAATGAAGAGTTGATATAACAATAGAACTTACAGAGGATGGTTGAATGAAGAGTTTATGTAAAAATGAAGCTTTCAGGGGATGGATGAATGAAGAGTTGATGTAACAATGAAGCTTTCAGGGGATGGATGAATGAAGAGTGGATGTAACAATGAAGCTTTCAGGGGATGGATGAATGAATGAAGACTTGATGTAACAATGGAGCTTTCGGATGATGGATGAGTGAAGAGTTGATGTAACAATGGAGCTTTCAGATGATGGATGAATGAAGAGTTGATGTAACAATGGAGCTTTCAGATGATGGATGAATGAAGAGTGGATGTAACAATAAAGCTTTCAGGGGATGGATGAATGAATGAAGACTTGATGTAACAATGGAGCTTTCGGATGATGGATGAGTGAAGAGTTGATGTAACAATGGAGCTTTCAGGGGATGGATGAATGAAGAGTTGATGTAACAATGGAGCTTTCAGATGATGGATGAATGAAGAGTTGATGTAACAATGGAGCTTTCAGGGGATGGATGAATGAAGACTTGATTTAGCAATGGAGCTTTCAGAAGATGGATGAATGAATGAAGAATTGATGTAACAATGGAGCTTCCAGAGGGCGGCTGAATGAAGACTTGAGGTCACGGAGTCCATCGAGAGGCTAAATGTGTATGGGATTATGTAGACTAACACAGTATAAATCGTCCATATGAATCTAATTAATGATCCGTGTGAACATTGGAGCTGCTCTGGTTTTCAAGTCTTACTGAATCACTGTTGTATAGTTTAAAAAGGCAAAAATTGTGAAATGTTTGGGACCACAATATTTGTGACTGAAACCCTGTTCATCCTTTATACGCAGCTATCGGAACATTTGACAGTACCACTTCTGGCTATGGTGGGTGAACTGATGAGAAGACAGCAGGAATTGATCAAACTAATCAACAGTAAAGACAAAGAAATCGCAGACTACAAATCCCAGGGAGTTAAACCATCCAGAAGTAAGCATATATGAACATGAAAAATAATGTCCTAGGGCACTGATTGCTATGATGACCTGTCCTGAATCTGGATAACCTTTACACATGCTCCACAGTTACATCTTCTACATCTTCTTATGCATATTTATTGTCCAACAACATCGTTAAAAATAATTTATCTGAAATCCTAATTTGTTTATTATAGTTACCCAGAAATATAAGTATGAGCAGTCAAGAGACATAACTCTTACAGACCATCAGTAAATTACTTCCCCTTGATTGTGTACATGCCCAAACTAAACTTAAGAATCACATTCACATGCTTTTTCTATTCAGAACATTATGAGACGAGTCCATTTGATGACACAGCATTTACCAATGACAT
>JAVTVY010022291.1:0-86208 GCA_036873755.1 Hanleya hanleyi
ATAACATGGCAAGGAAAAGATTATAGAAGGTTTACCAATTAGATTGTTATGAAATATGCTACCAAACACACTCAGTTGAATCCAGGCAGACGAAGAGCTCAAAGCAATGGAAACTTTGTAAGGTGTGAAAACTTACAAAGTTTAATGTAAAGTCACTGTGGTGTACGTCGCTTTAAGAAGCTGATCTCTAAGACTGGCCAGCCATGTCTGGATAGGAGACCCCACCCGTCGGTTCGTCTGTCCGTCTGTGACATCACCTGGAACACCAGACACTCGCTCAACCATGCCCAAACATTCACCTGTTTGTCCTCTTTGATGTCTCAATCTCTTATACAATAGTATTATAGCAGTCATGAGATAAGTCATGAAATATTTATTAATTAAATTCTGATGTACTCTCATTGATTTTCTTCACCAGGACACGCAACTATGGCAATCGATTACCTATAACTTCCTCCACTGTCTTTTGATACCCCACACTGTATATTAGTAAATTGCGCTCTCATCTGATAATCAAACATCTTATTCTTTCCATAAGCTGTTGGCCAATGTTATGTTCCTTTCAGTGGCTATCTAAGAAATAGATCCTATTCCACAATATACAGGCCTCCCACTTATCCTACTTTTTCTACTTTTTCAGAATTTGTCCTACTTTTCCTACTTTTTTCAAAATTTGTCCTACTTTTCATGGATTTTGTCTGTTAAAAGTAACAAAAAAGGCTAATTTGAGAAAATCTTCTCGTCCTTATGCAGTGTTTTTGGCAAATATACATGGTTTACAATGAAGATTATTGACAGCCTACAGAAAAGTAGTGGGTAAGTGTCAACAACATACAACCGAGACAGACGACAACTGAAGTTTCACCCAAATTTACCGAAGTCGAGGATAAACAATCACATGCACGAGGGTGTCACTACCTGTGGTGCGTGTGGTGCGAATGCACCCCCCTTTTTGTCCGTATAGATTGGAAATACGAATTTATGTAAGATATCAAACTTCAGTTTAGCATTAAAATACTAAAATGAAATGAAGCATAAAATTCAAAAAAATTCCGGCGGCATGCCCCCAGACCTATAGAAAGGCGTGCCCTTGGCGCATTCCTGAGATGGTGAGAAATGGGAAATCGAGGGCGGATCTACAGTTGGGGGTGTTTAGGTCAGGGAGGGCCCGGAATGTTTTCTTTTAGGGAGCTGCGAACCCTGGGATTCCATGCACATAGAAATAATGTCTTAAATTGATGTGAATAAACGAATGTGGATTATCTAATTAGAGTATAGGCGTATTAAATAGACCATCATCTATTCACATGGTTTGTAAGCATACTATCGAAGTTGGGATTTCAATATGTATCTATAATCAGACATTGTCACCGTGAGCGCACCACGTGACGTAGTTTTTTATAGGCTGTTTTGTATATGTTCAACCAGAAAGTCAAATGAAGTCCGGCATTATAAGGTGTGATATTTTTCAATATTGATGCTGCTTATGCGAAGCAAAAGTGAAAATAGAACCTTAAATCTACATACATTATGTTCAGATTTATTTCTGGGAAATGAGAAGGCATCTCTGGCAACCTAGGACCCCTAAGCTTCCGGGGCCTAGGCGGCCCCTGGACCCTCGCCTGTTGGTCTGACAGGATTCACTTATTTTAGCTTTGTATAAATCAATCTTATCGGTATGCTTATTGGTTTCTAATGTTCCATGACGTAATGGTCATCGTTTTGTAAGTACGTCTCAGCCCTTAGTGCTAAATCAGATGCCTATCGAAAGTGGCTCCCCTCGGCCCATATTTTACTGAGTTATGCCCCTTTACAGATATATTAATTTCTATTTCTGTCTTATATGCTTGAATGTAATCAACTATATCGAGGTGTTCGATACTGCTATTATATTTTGGAAACTTATTTATATTGTTGTATTCTAGAAGCCAACAAAATGAATCGCCTCGGCCCTTATTTTACAGAGTTATGCCCCTTTTCGGGTGCAGTTGTCTCTGATTTTGTGATATATGCTGGAATGTAAGCATTGTATATATATGAACTGTGTTTGGTACAGCTACCAAATTATGAGAAAACTTTTTATGCAGTTGTATTCTAGATACCTACAAAAAAAAATAGTTGTCTCGGCCCATATTTCATGGAGTTATACCCTTTTCGGATGTAATAATCTCTGATTTTGTGATCTGCAGTTGAATGTACAAGTTATATCTGCTGATCCGTGTTCGGTACAGCTGCTAAATTTTGCAAACTTAGTTATCTAGTTGTATCCTAGAAGCGTACAAGAAAAAAAATCATCGTCTCAGCCCTTATTTTATGGAGTTATGCCCCTTTTTAAGTGTACTAATCTTAGATATGTTTGAATGTAACCAGTTATATCTGAAGAACTACCAAATTTTGGAAACTTATTTATCTACCTGATTTCTACAAGCCTACAAAAAATTATTCCTCTCAGCCCTTATTTTACAGAGTTATGACCCTGTATTTACCGTCGCCATGTACGTCCAGCCGTTATCGCATTTTAGGCAAAACCACCGGAGAAACAACTACCAAATTTTAAACTTATTTATCTAGTGCTAAGTCTGATGCCTATATAAAGTGGCGCCCCTCGGCCGATATGTTACAGAATTATGCCCCTTTACAGATATGTTTTTTTCTATTTCTGTCCTATATGCTTGAATGTAACCAACTATATCTGCAGAACTGTAATACTTTAATAGTTCTATACTCCATACACTGATCTGATCCATACACTGCAAAATGTAAATTACCTTTAGCTTGATCATCCCACATAGTATTATCTCTTCCCCAATTCACACTACACACGGGTGTCAATCACTTGGGGAAAGCCGAGGGGTTTTGATTAGATCAATCTCATGTTTTAAAAGCCCCAGTGGGCTCGAGGCCCGAATATACAATTAATTATTACTTTTTTAATAATACTTTTATTCTTTTTCATATATCTTTGTATAGTGTCCATTCATATCTCCAGATATATTAATATGTTCAGATTTCATGGCATACAGATAAGGATCTTTAAGATGATGTTGACCATATAAGTCCTGATACAGACTGATCATACACCATTGTATTGAAAAGGAGTTTGTTCTTTAGTCTTTGATTTTCATTATTCTGACAGTTTTTGCAGTATTTATTTCCGCTATATATTTTAGAAATCAGTTTTGCAGCAATATGCTATGGAAAGATTTTGTATCGTACTTTTCTAATTAAACTGTCACACATAATATACCTTTGTCAAGCTTACTGCATCCATTACTTACACACTCACTTCTTGATACATTGTTACCGCTCTTAAAGGCTTTTATATAATTTTCAAAAAGACCAGCATCATTTTCTAAATTCATCGATCATATTTGTTGCACTATTATAGTGATATATCTTTCTGCTATGTAATGCATAAGAAAAAACTTTTTGAGCTCTTTCGTATGGAGACCGGTTTCAATGAAACCTTAATTGACCATATAAATGTAGAGTCTGGAAAGTTAGTGCACCATCGTTTACACTGAAACATGAATCCCAGCATATATTTGTGGTTCATACTTTTCCTCTCCTTTGGCTTACTATACCTACAGTGTGGGAAATATGTTTAATCATGCAGAAACTGGACTATTTTTGCCTTTTGACTATTTGTGATAATTGTGCACAATGGTATGTACTTCCTTGGAATAGGATAATTTGATGCATATTTACACGAGTTATTAGCAGATAAAAATATTCCCCATGTTGTAGGCATAGGCAGGAGAGTGCCACAAAAAGTAACCACAAGTTTACACTAGGCACCCATCAGTATACCTGAGCAATTTACACTAGGCACCCATCAGTATACCTGAGCAATTTACACTAAGCACCCATCAGTATACCTGAGCAATTTACACTATAGGCACCCATCAGTATACCTGAGCAATTTACACTAGGCACCCATCAGTATACCTGAGCAATTTACACTAGGCACCCATCAGTATACCTGAGCAATTTACATTAGGCACCCATCAGTATACCTGAGCAATTTACATTATAGGCACCCATCAGTATACCTGAGCAATTTACACTAGCCACCCATCAGTATACCTGAGCAATTTACACTATAGGCACCTTACTCAGTATACCTGAGCAATTTACACTAGGCACCCATCAGTATACCTGAGCAATTTACACTAGCACCCATCAGTATACCTGAGCAATTTACACTAGGCACCCATCAGTATACCTGAGCAATTTTTACACCTAGCACCCATCAGTATACCTGAGCAATTTACACTAAGCACCCATCAGTATACCTGAGCAATTTACACTATAGGCACCCATCAGTATACCTGAGCAATTTACACTAGGCACCCATCAGTATACCTGAGCAATTTACACTATAGGTACCCATCAGTATACCTGAGCAATTTACACTAGGCACCCATCAGTATACCTGAGCAATTTACATTAGGCACCCATCAGTATACCTGGGCAATTTACACTATAGGCACCCATCAGTATACCTGAGCAATTTACACTAGGCACCCATCAGTATACCTGAGCAATTTACACTATAGGCACCCATCAGTATACCTGAGCAATTTACACTAAGCACCCATCAGTATACCTGAGCAATTTACACTATAGGCACCCATCAGTATACCTGAGCAATTTACACTAGGCACCCATCAGTATACCTGAGCAATTTACACTATAGGCACCCATCAGTATACCTGAGCAATTTACACTAGGCACCCATCAGTATACCTGAGCAATTTACACTAGGCACCCATCAGTATACCGGAGCAATTTACACTTCACAGGCACCCAACAAGTATACCTGAGCAATTTACACTAGGCACCCATCAGTATACCTGAGCAATTTACATCTAGGCACCTATCAGTATACCTGAGCAATTTACACTAGGCACCCATCAGTATACCTACACTTACACTATAGGCACCCATCAGTATACCTGGAGCAATTTACACTAGGCACCCATCATTATACCTGGAGAATTTTTACACTTAGCACCCATCAGTATACCTGAGCAATTTCACACTATAGGCACCCATCAGTATACCTGAGCAAATTACACTAGGCAACCCATCAAAGTACCTGGAGCAATTTACACTAGGCACCCATCAGTATACCTGAGCAATTTACACTATAGGCACCCATCAGTATACCTGGAGCAATTTACACTAGGCACCCATCAGCATACCTGCGCACTTACACTAGGCACCCATCAGTATACCTGAGCAAATTTCACTATTGGAACCCATCAGTATACCTGAGCAATTTACACTAGGCACCCATCAGTATACCTGAGCAATTTACACTAGGCACCCATCAGTATACCTGAGCAATTTACACTATAGGCACCCATCAGTATACCTGAGCAATTTACACTAGGCACCCATCAGTATACCTGAGCAATTTACACTAGGCACCCATCAGTATACCTGAGCAATTTACACTAGGCACCCATCAGTATACCTGAGCAATTTACACTATAGGCACCCATCAGTATACCTGAGCAATTTACACTAGGCACCCATCAGTATACCTGAGCAATTTACACTATAGGCACCCATCAGTATACCTGAGCAACACTAGGCACCCATCAGTACAATTTACACTAGGCACCCATCAGTATACCACTATAGGCACCCATCAGTATACCTGAGCATTTACACTATAGGCACCCATCAGTATACCTGAGCAATTTACACTAGGCACCCATCAGTATACCTGAGCAATTTACACTAGGCACCCATCAGTATACCGGAGCAATTTACACTAGGCACCCATCCGTATACCTGAGCAATTTACACTAGGCACCCATCCGTAGTGAGCAATTTACACTAGGCACCCATCAGCCTGAGCAATTTACACTATAGGCACCCATCAGTATACCTGAGCAATTTACACTAGGCACCCATCAGTATACCTGAGCAATTTACACTAGGCACCCATCAGTATACCTGAGCAATTTACACTATGCACCCATCAGTATACCTGAGCAATTTACACTAGGCACCCATCAGTATACCTGAGCAAAACTTTATCTAAGAATTCAATAGGGAAAGCTCCATTGTGGTCCATGCACTGCTGGTTGTCCAATCGACTCACATTTTCGAATTATTAACACATTTGTTGGTATTCATAGTGCTTTCAATATTGCCTTTAAATTTGTCACACATGATTCTGACAACAGAATTTTGTCACCCCCCCCCTTACTAATTCGTCACATGCCGATAAGTTTCACATTTATTACAGGGACCGCCATGGTACACATGGTCACAAGAAGTTAAAACCATTACTCATTGTATCCCTATAGTCTAATGATTGACAGGTGACAATCGTATCCTGTTCTGCCCAAATATCTTGATTGACGAATAGCATTTTGAAGTGGCATGTCATTGACCTGGACCATCAAGGGATAAACCTCTGGACTAACACCTGGATAAAAGTGGTCTGTTGACACTATTTATCTGTTGTGGTTTAATTTGTTTCCTTAATAAATCAGTCGGGTTTATTGGTGTACAAATTAATGCATAGCCTATTCTCAATGTATATAAACCTCAGGGGTACTCAATTCACTGCAATTGGTTAGTATGTACTGTATTTTAGTATGTGTAAATTCATTTTAAGCATTTCAGTTGCATTCATTAATGTTTAATAACTATTTCATCAAAACAGAAATTAGGGATATTTCATACAAATATTTGCGATTGTAGTTAATACTAATGAATTCCTTAAGGGTTTTTTATTCAATAAGCAGCCAGATCTTGTGGTTTCTGTGCCGGATAATGCACAGACTATATACACCTGTGTCAGTTGTACTAGGCTGGGAACTTAATGGCCAAGGCGAGCCAGGAATGTTTGCGGCATGAATGAGTGGGGGCTCTTGGGGCTTTACTTGTTTACCAAGCTTTTTGTCACCCATTGACGATTTTGACACATGGGGAATTGAAGTCATAGAACAACAATATTGTAAGGGTAGGGTTTTTATCCAGGCAGCCTCAGAACGGATATGACCTATTTCCATTATCTAATATTGGGGTGATAAAGGACTGGCCATGCTCTATGTAGGTAGAGGGCCAGAAGGTGTAGTTTATTGAAGAAGTAGATATGGCACGTTGATATGGGTCGTGGTAGATCTATACGAGAGGAAGGACATGAATGGGACCGTGTGAATGATGATCTTATTTATAAAGAGAATGTTGAGTATGTATCTAAGACTGAGGTTCCAGATTTTTTATCAGATATATATATATATATATGACTTTTTATATGAACAAGGGGAGATCATATATGTGTATACTGTAGAGCAAATTTCTCTTTGTCCGTTGTGAATATCTAATATTGGCCTTATCATTAATAGGCTCAGTGTACTTTTATATGTTTGATCAGTTTTAAAATTGGTGGTAGACATTTGACAATGATATGTTTTTTTATTCTTCTGTGTTGAAAACTGCCATCTTTTTGTTGCTTTAACCAAACTTCAAATTGGTGATTTTTTTTTTTTTTTCGGTCATCTCCTTACATAATCAGATAGGTATCCACTACTGGAAGTCAGGTATAGTTTGAAGTTTGCTGTTAAATATAAATGTGTTATTAATGAAAAAAATAAGCATCACCAGTTCCAAATACTCTGATAGGAAATAAACTTCATCAGATAGGCTATTCTGATACGTGATAAACTTCATCTGATACTCTGATAGGGTGATAGGGGATTTCATCAACCTCATCTGATACTCTGATAGGGAATAAACTTCATCGGATACTCTGACAGGGGATAAATAAACTTAATCAGATACTCGGATATGTGCTAAACTTAATCAGATACAGTGATCAGAGTTGGCCGGCCCCAGATTTGGGGGTGATTTAAAGGGGAACCCAAATGGAACTTACTGATGGAGAGATATGTTGATGCCATATTTTTCCTGAAAATATTAAAATTTATTTCATGAAAATATTCCAACTGGTTGCTGGGATATTTTACTTCAAATAATTTGGGGTCTGGTATGCAAATGAGCTTTGATGATGGCACACATTGGCCTGGAGATAATTAGATAGACTAACAATGGTATATTTTCTTTTCTTAGATACATAGAATTCTGATTCTTTCCATTCCATTAATAGTGAATTTACAGGTTATTGAATATCACTTTTGTTACCAATAGTTTCAGAAATATTGTTACCATGGCAACTGGTAACCAAATGCTTTATGGCAGGAACTTTAATAGTTGGTGGTTTTGTAATGAATATGAAATGCATTGACCGTTGTTACTACATATTCAGTAAATGAGATTTCATAACTTGCAAAATTTTCAAAATGAAAGCCTAGTATAAACTGGTTGCTATGATAACCTAATAATTGGAATTTTTTCAAAAACAATATATAATTTGCATGATGCTATTAATAATCAATATGATAACTTTGAAGGAGATTGAACATTTAGCTCTGAATATACCAGCATATTATCCCGAGTTGACTTGATGACGTACGTCACAGATTCCCATTTGCATAAATTCCCCAGATATCAGATTTATATTTCAAACTCCAATATCTCAGCTACCCGAACCATTTGGAATATTTACATGCAGTAAACAGCATCTTTCTCAGAATTGTTAGTACTTTCTTCTTCTAAAAGTGACCTAGACCATTCGGGTTACCCTTTAATATTAATACAGAGAGTGAATGAGGAGAGGTATTACTGTACAATAACAATAGAATTGGTATTCTATCATCTTATATGGCCTGCATACACAGTTCATTATTAATTGCTTACATATACCTGTATTAATTTTTTATTGCCTACCTGGTTCAAGTTTATTTGTGTTTTTGCCAACTTCCTTCATAATTCATGATGTGAGACAAGAACTAAATCGTTTTTTTGTGTGTTTAGTTTATGCAAAAAAAAAAGAACAAGCAATTTCACCATCAGGTTTAGCAAAGCATGAATGAGTATATAGGTTACACGGTTGAGAAGATCTCATAAGCCGATGTTAAAAGTCTAAATGTGATGTGTTGTTGTCAGTCTCCTTGCATATATAATCTCCAGATTTCATGAATATGCATTGAGAGAAATTAATTTCTTATCAGTATTGGGGGATAAAATTAAAATTTCTAATTAATTTACCTGTCTTTTGTTGATCGTTATCGTAGAACAACGTGTTTATTGGCATGTCTGACTAACGAGCTACAATCATCATTGAGAGATAAGGCGTAATTGTGGGGTCAGCTGTGAAGATGGCACAGATTCAATTCCATCCCACCTCCAAGGTGTCCGGGTCAATGAATTACTTACAATGCGTGAAATTACATGATGCTTGAGAGGTCGTTTGCCAGTCACTGGATAATTAATATTGGAGAAAACGAAAAACACAGAATTGTCTGTATAAATATACATAGACTTTATAGTACACAGGTACACTTTTACATACCTCTGTAATAACTTCTGCAGAAATGATGAGATGTCTGTCAAACAGTGAAGAAGGTAGTATTTATATATCGGTACGAATCTATTCGTGTTTTAATACTGACTGATCCTCACCCCGCCCCAATGATTTAGTAATATGACTGTGTAGCCTAAAGTTTGTGAATGAGTTGAGGTCAATCTTAAAGTTCATCAAAATTCTGTCACTCAGCCTGATAAAGAGCAAAAAGGGATAATTTTCACTTAACCAAAGTGTGATTTAGTGAATATTTTATTTTTAACTAGTATATGTTTGCATCCTTTCATAACTTAATTTCGTAAATTGATAATTCTAAATTAGGCATGCATCTGTTTTTGATGATAACGTGTCAAGTTAACTGTCTTGCAATTCATAATTTATAGATCCCTAGAATTACATCTTCACAAGTCCAGGTAAATCCTTAGACCACGGTGAGAGTTTACCTGTACATTTTTGGTGATTCGAGTAAGTTCTTGTGTCATTGCCTCTACTATACAATGTCGTTCATTTCATCCCCCGCGGTTGCTTGAATTGGCATGTCAGTATCCCAAACCTGCTGTTTATACTTTGCCTCCCGATGTTGATTTCCATCGGACATCAAAGTAGGTTGGCCAGTGAAGAAATTTACATACATGTATCAAACCTTGCAGCAGATTGGTGTAACGAGCTGGCTAATTAGTGCGCTTACTGATTGGTTGGATTCAGAGAAAACCTCTTGAGCTATTTATATCCGGAACTGCTATGGGTAACTAACCAAGCCAGTGTATCTCTCCTAATGGATCGATCGATACACTGGCTTGCGAGGATGTAGAATTATCACTTAATCAACTGATCCGTAAATTGTTTCATTGTGGATATTTAAATATTAAAATTATATATAAACAATGAATCTAAAAAAGAAAAAAAAAAAAAAAAATAGAGCGAAAAACCTGATATTTTGTTAACTCACAATTGGTGTGTGCTGACAATTATTAATGGCCCCCAAATACCACCTTATTGTAGTCTGTCAATCTAACTGATAGGACATTAATGCTAGGATTGTTTACTGTACACCATCTTGTTGAAATCATCATATTGCTGTGACCTTAGGCAGAGTTTACCTGTGTTCAACCAGCACTCCAATGTCTTGGCCCCATACTGGCCACTTGTCTCCAGATAATCACCATGGCAACTGATGGCCACTACAGATACTCTTCAAACAGTTTGGTTACCAGGATATACTCCACATGATTGCAAACTGCAAATACTCCTTGGCTGATAAATGACTAATTAGTAGAAAACCAATTCTGATTGCATTAATACCAGTAGAGGAATCCATGTTTTGAGAAGGTCTCTAATAATTCAAGCACTTTTATACCACGAGCTGTTTTGTATGGTAGCCCATTGGGGATGTCAATGTTTAAAAAGTTTTTCTGAGATTTTGGCGGTTATCTTTATTTGCCTATTTTTGACAAACATCTTCTTGTTTATCACAGAAGTTCTTCAGGTTTATCACATTCCTAGTAACGTCTTCACAATTTCTTCATCCTTTTTTCTCGTCGAAAACCAGACTAAAGTATTGCAAACTTTTTTCCACCGCAGTTGAAACCTTTACATCGCAGTGAAACCTTTCCACCACAGTTGAATCTTTTACAGTCTCCATACTTCCCTCCTATTAAACACGAAGATCAGAAAAAGTAATGGAACATGTGGAAAAACTATTAAAAAATGTTTATCTCCCATATGGGCCACCAGGGTTTTGGTATTTATCTATTTTTTATATCAAATAATTTATTTTGGATATCAAAATCATATTCATAAAAAAGAATTTTTGATATTAAATTTTTTGTTTTTTTGAAATAGAAAAATGAATAAATACCAAAATGGCACACTTTTATTTGATCATGCAAAGATTGAAATATTTGTATTAATTAAGGCAGTGTGATGTCACTGGACCAAAATATGATTGCAGCAGACCACCATAGAACACCATACTCTGTGTAATAAAATCGTAAAAAAATTACAATAAATATTTTCCCACACTGTTTGCAATGGTCTTTCATCTGATGGAAACTTTGCTTGAGGGTTTACGATCACTTTAACGCTAAACTAAACAAAAATAACCGGACACTAAACACTTTTACCCAGGCAACATGTAACTGATGGGAATGCTATGATTGGATTATTGGAGAAAAAAAATTACAATAAATATTTTCCCACACTGTTTGCAATGGTCTTTCATCTGATGGAAACTTTGCTTGAGGGTTTACGATCACTTTAACGCTAAACTAAACAAAAATAACTAAACTTTTACAGAGCAGCCCACACAATTCACCTCAGCAATCAGCAATTGCCGAGGTAAATGCCGTGGCATAATCAGTTCACCTCAGCAATATTTAACATGGTGTTAAATAGGGATTAAAATAATATGACATTATTTTTGCTGAGATGATTTTTAAATGCCGTGGCATAATCAGTTCACCTCAGCAATATTTAACATGGTGTTAAATAGGGATTAAAATAATATGACATTATTTTTGCTGAGATGATTTTTCTGAATTTTGTGGGCTGTCTCATTTAGTATTCTAATCTCAATCACAAGTACCAAGACCTCAGTTACTCTGTACTTTCTTCAATAATTAGATTGAATTTCAATATCTTGGTGTGATTGGAAATATATTGAATCCATCTGATGAATATAGAACAAAATCATTCCACTGAAGGTTGAAAAATCAATACAATAGATCATAATAAATCTGACTTTTCAATCTAATAGATTGATTTTCCAGTGGAAAAGATTGGTCATTAAATCCCAGTTTGAGACGTTTGGAATTAAGAAGAAGATTCAATCTGCATTATTTGTTTGAATTTTCACCCTAATTAGGTTATGGTGGCTCATTAATCAATGAGCTCATTCATTAATAGACTCATTGGTGGCTCGTTAATTAATAAGCTCATTTGTGGCTCATTGATTAATGAGCTATATCATTGATACACATAAATGCTGTAAATCTATTAAATATTTCCACACCAGATATATGTTATACAAAATAACAGATTGCCAATACCATGTACCATTGCTTGTGAATGGATTGAGAACACAGTGTACATCAGACCTAAAGCAGGTTTGATTGTGGGTACTGACATGATTATGGCCTAGCTAACTCCCAGGAAGTGCAGCCACAAGTGCCAGAATGGTCACCTTTTTGGCAATCAGCCAAGGCAGCTGATTCCAGTTCAAGTTAGTAAAACTTCAAAAGCTCCAGGCAGGAAATTGCAGAGGCTTTGACTTCTAAACCATAATACTCTGTTTCAATGCGAAGGTTTAAGGCAAACTTCCCCTCAACTCGGGGAACATATACATGTCACATACGGTTAATATTGGTTTTACCAAACTTCTTCATCATATTAAGTTCATTATTGATATTTGTGGTACATGTATTATTTTTAATAGCATGCTCATCTTTATGGCTTGTGATTGGTCAATAATAGTATTGAACTTGGTGGAAAAATCTTGTAGATTGAGTAGGGGTGTTGATCCAAAACACTTGTTGACCATGCTTTTTTTGGTACTGTACTAATTGATCTCCCTCATGAAATAAAGTATTATTATTATTATTATTATTATGCAGTTGTCTTTTCCTGGACTACTCTATGTATAGCAATTTTCAGTACAAACTGCATCACAGAACTGGCTGTAGGAAAAAATTCTTGGTCAACCAATGTTCCACTAGGTATGTTATAAACCCCTAGGTGTACTGACAAACTTACAGGTAGATGAGATGTACAAGTGCATTCAAGTTGTCCAGAAATATAAATATTTTTTGTTCAGTCAAGTCTTCAATTGGAATGTTAGACTGTCCACAAACAAAGCCTAATCCAGTTTGTGCATCCATTGGTGTTAACTCTATTATTCTACAATTACCAAAGATCCACTCTGGCCATTCTAGCTGGCATTGACCAACCAGAACCGTTGGGGGTCTAGAAACCCATGTCACCAACATAGCTAGGACCCTTTACAAATGTTTTGACAATTTGGACTGCCATAAAGCTCTGCAACCAAGACTTTTTCAGACCTTTTTTTTAATGCCTATGCTGATGACCTTTTCAACAAGAAATTGATACACCATCATGATCAGACTGGGAGGGGCCCTCGGTGGCCGAGTGGTCTAAGGCGCTTCGCTAGCCTCACACCGCTGAACCGGCACGGGTTCGAGCCCAGCTGGTCCATGT
The DNA here is from genome assembly GCA_036873755.1 of Hanleya hanleyi. Taxonomy (NCBI): domain Eukaryota; kingdom Metazoa; phylum Mollusca; class Polyplacophora; order Lepidopleurida; family Hanleyidae; genus Hanleya; species Hanleya hanleyi. Next base: position 13,664 of record JAVTVY010022291.1, read on the forward strand.
GTGAAAGTTTGTCAGTTACTTGCCGAAGGGCGGTGGTTCTCTCCGGGTACTCCGGCTTCCTCCACCAACCAAACTGACTGTCACCATATGAGTGAAACAAACTTGAGTGTGACATTAAGCCAAATTCCCTCCCTCCCTGAGACTGGGAGACAAATCGAGCCCATTAGCTGTTTCGCAGTTTATTGAATAATTGTTCAAAACATACCTTTCTTACCCCGACCTTCCAGAATTTCTTTAGCAATTCCCCAAAGCCTAAGATGGAGCAATCACCAGCAGATTCAGGAACAAGTCCACAGCTGAAGTCGACCAGCAATTTGGATGATGCTAGCTGAGCTATTCAGTGGTGTCTGTGTTTCTTGGGACATTGTATTCACACAGTTTGGTATTTGTTGGCCAAAAGAATTAAGGATATCAACGGAGGCTATGATCTCAGAAGGCCATTTATTGTGGTTGATGTATATTATAGAATATGTATACATCTATATCCATCTGTTCTTGTTTTTAGTTATTACGTTACACCACACTTGACAATACATGAAATATTGGTCTTTTATTGAACCAAGAATTTCTTGCTGGATTATTCATTGGCTGGTACATGTAATTGGATTCATCTTCAACTGACATTAATTGCTAAGTCAAAACTCCAGGATGTTCATTTAACAGTGAAACCCATAGTAAAAGGATAGCAGGAACATGTGGGAGGAGGTTCAACTGATATTATCTGCTAATTAAAAAAACTCCAGGATGTTCATTTAAAAGTGAAAGCAAAAGCGATACCAGGAAGATGTGGGAGGAGGTTCACTCCATAACAAATCTAGCACTGGCATTTCATTGGTTAGTATAGAAAACTGGAGGAACATCCTGCTGGGCTATCCTAGTTTCTGGGAAGGTCCAATTGGCCAGGATTGGTTCAAGGTGCTTTTCTTGTTACCTATATCGCATGTGTTGTCAGTTTTGAGGTATTGACAAGCCAAGTTCTTTGAGAGAATTAAGTCAAACTTTGTTAAAACCATAAAGATATTGTGTATTGTCTGTGTTGTTAAGGAAGATTTCCTCTGCCAACATTCCGACCGTGATTAAAGTAAGTTGGAGTCTCCGGCTTCCCCTTTGCTGGGAACTTTCAAAGAAACTGGCAAAGCTTAAGGGGATGTGTTATTTCCCTTCATCAGGCAGGAAAATTAATTAAAAACATTTCAGCTGGCTCTGGCCAAGTTCTCCATCTGTAGCTAATCAATTCACCATGTCTGCAGGCCTGTGTGAAACAACTGTGGAATTTCAAAGCTGGAAGCCATACTGTACCAAAAACTCTCCACTCTCTCAGATCCTCTGTCTGTGCTGAGCTGGGATACACATGCATGATTCTCTCTGTGTGCTGTACAAACTAACGCTGTAATATTAACTGGAGTTTATAATAGACAATATATGATAATTAAGCAGAGATATTAACTGTAAAAACGATTCTTTGCTGAACATCATCATTCTCATATCCCTTTGGCATATCTGCACCTTGTCCCTTTGGTATTCAACTGAATGCGCATCAATCTAACTATTCTTTTCTTGAACAGTTTCATTGTTGCCCAATGCAGGTATTGTGTCTGCAGTCCTTTCTAGGGATGTTGTTCCGTATGAGATCTAGATTCCAGATTTTTTTTTTATTTTTGTTTTTTTTTTGACTCCCTGATTTCACACAGGGGAAATATAATATCACAATATATTCTATCTGACTAAAATGCTATATGAATCCCGTGCGAATTTCAAACTACATTTGTTAGCCAATCAGGTGATTGCAGGGGCAATATGTACATTGTAAGTAGACAAAAAGAGGGGAAACAATGGGAAATGTGAAAGGAAAAAATAAGAGAAATACCAATTGCTGAGGTATATAAAATTAAGCAGTGCAGAAAGGATAATATGAATCTTGGGTGGATAAAAAAATGAATATGTTTGGAAATACCGAAGTAGAAGTAATAGAGGATTAAGAGAAATATAGGAATGACTGGGTGACTTGGTTAATGTTAGATGATATGGATGTTAGGTGATGATATATCATGGAGAACTTAAATATTTATTGTCCAGGTAAATCCTAAATCCTCGCAGAGGGTTTATCTGGACATTTTTGGTGATTTGAATGAGTTCTTGAGTCATTGCCTCTATTATACAATATTGTACATTTCATTTCCCCAGCGCTTGTTTTGAATTAGCATGTCGGTATCCCAAGCCAGCGGTTTTTGCTTTGACTTCCGATGACGATTTCAGGGCGACATCAAAGTAGTTTGGCCAGCATTGAAATTCAAACCCGTCACCTGTCATATCTCGCAGCGGATTGGTGTAATCATCTAGCTTAGCGCGTTCACTGATTCGTTTGGTTTAGAGGAAACGCCTTGATCTACTTATATCCAGAACTGCTATGGGCAATTACTAACCAAGCCAGTGTATCGATCCTAACATTGACGGATATACTGGCTCGCGAAGATGGTGAAGACCATGCAGCAATGAGTCTCGTGTAACTAGTATAACAATGAGACAAGTACATGTATCATCAAGCCTATGTAAAAAAAATATAACGAGAGACAAGGGTTGTCAACCCTGTGTAACAGAAAGTATAATGAGAGTCAAGTGTCATCAACCCTGTGTAACAGAAATTATAATGAGAGACAAGTGTCATCAACCCTGTGTAACAGAAATTATAATGAGAGACAAGTGTCATCAACCCTGTGTAACAAAAAGTATAATGAGATATGTGTCATCAACCTTGTGTAACAAAAAGTATAATGAGAGACCAGTCATCAACCCTGTGTAACAAAAAGTATAATGAGAGACAAAAATGTCATCAACCCTGTGTAACAAAAAGTTTAATGAGAGACAAATGTCCTCAACCCTGTGTAACAAAACATATAATGAAAGGACTGCATGGTATAGTTATAACTACAAGTGCCATCTGTGTAAGAAAAAGTGTTAACATATTGGTGGTCAATATTTGCCCATATAAATGTTGATAATGGGTATGATGTCCGCTCATTCTCTGAGATGCTGGACACTTTCATGGTAAGCCCAGATGCTGTAAATACAAAGATGACACATGTCTATATACCGCCCATATATCTGTACTTATATTGCCATTTATCACCATATTTTAAGAAAAAAGATGGCTTCAAGATGGTGATTCATTTACTACCCTGGCCATAGTGAATACCCATATCCTGGAGACAGATTTCATCATTTACTACCCTGGCCATAGTGAATACCCATATCCTGGAGACAGATTTCATCATTTACTACCCTGGCCATAGTGAATACCCATATCCTGGAGACAGATTTCATCATTTACTACCCTGGCCATAGTGAATACCCATATCCTGGAGACAGATTTCATCATTTACTACCCTGGCCATAGTGAATACCCATATCCTGGAGACAGATTTCATCATTTACTACCCTGGCCATAGTGAATACCCATATCCTGAAGACAGATTTCATCATTTACTACCCTGGCCATAGTGAATACCCATATCATGAAGACAGATTTCATCATTTACTGACCCTGGCCATAGTGAATACCCATATCCTGAAGACAGATTTCATCATTTACTACCCTGGCCATAGTGAATACCCATATCCTGGAGACAGATTTCATCATTTACTACCCTGGCCATAGTGAATACCCATATCCTGAAGACAGATTTCATCATTTACTACCCTGGCCATAGTGAATACCCATATCCTGAAGACAGATTTCATCATTTACTACCCTGGCCATAGTGAACACCCATATCCTGAAGACAGATTTCATCATTTACTACCCTGGCCATAGTGAATACCCATATCCTGAAGACAGATTTCATCATTTACTACCCTGGCCATAGTGAATACCCATATCCTGGAGACAGATTTCATCATTTACTACCCTGGCCATAGTGAATACCCATATCCTGAAGACAGATTTCATCATTTACTACCCTGGCCATAGTGAATACCCATATCCTGGAGACAGATTTCATCATTTACTACCCTGGCCATAGTGAATACCCATATCCTGAAGACAGATTTCATCATTTAACTACCCTGGCCATAGTGAATACCCATATCCTGAAGACAGATTTCATAATATTGTCTTGCCTAGTCAATTCACTCCTTCAAATTTTTTTTCCACATGGTTTCATGTGTGTATCATCCCACAAATAAATCTTGAAGGTTAACAGAAATGACTTCCGGCTGTGAAAGCTGATAATCTAAATTGGCAGCTTCCTGTCAATTTCGGCTCAATTATATTACACTGTATTTTCCTGTTGCAATCATGTATGAAGTAGGCCAACACTAGACCACTGATCTCGTTAACCTGGAAAGGTACATACAAGACCAATACTGAACTACCTTTGATGTGGGATTACATAAGACCATTAAATTGCATTATTTCCGGTATGGTATTACCAAGTGTGACTTTCAGAGTTGTGAAGACCGGAAGACTAGCCTGCATTATACAGCAGATAGGAAATGAGATTCACTTTTCCTGTGATGTTGAGCACTGAAAATATTGATGTTTTGATGAGAAACACAAAGATTTTTATTTCATTCTGGCATTTTTCTTACGCAAATGAATGCTGCAATGGATTACAGTTGGAGCACAACTTGCCTCAATTTAATTTCTCTTTCTCAATTGAAAATTGTTCGTCCTTCCTACATCTGTAAAACGAATCTCCTAAAGGTGATCATCTTCTAAGCTGAATGTAATTCTCTGCTCTCCCAGAAATTCACCTTTGTCAATGGTGTCCTGATTGACATTCACGTATGGTTTATCTGGTTTTGTTGGATGTTTTTAGGTATCTCAATCCGCAAACATCAGTGTAGACAATACAATACTGCACTCTTATAATACATGAATGTGATCAAATTGACATTTTATTTGTCCAAACTATAACTTAACTGGATTAATCAGTTAGGAAGCTAAATTTTCTTAATGCCATATTCTGAAAGCTTCTTCGCACAATTGACTCTCATCTCAATATGGTACTAACTTTAAGAATACAATCACCCTATCAAAATTGAATCAGCCCCACCATTGGAGACAAACTTCTTTTGGCTGGTGTAATAAATTTGATAACTCTCTAAAATCTTTGAAATAACAAATAAATGGATTATCAGCATGATTTTGGACCATTTTGTCAACTTCTTGTTCTAATGAATTTGATCACCCCAGATGTTATGGTGGGAAATTTCCCTTCCTGTGACTGAATTAGAATTATAATGGAGATTACTGTACAAATTCTCAAACTAATGAGGTGTAGATCTCAATAGACATATAAATGGTGAATTTAAGAAGATGTGGTTTAACTCTTGGCCCAGTGACCATCAGTAATAGTCTGTGTTAAGTACACTGGTCCTGACCTGGACTGCTGGAGCCTGACTGGTCTGTACAAGTGTGACTACAGGAAACTCTTGGCTCCATACCTATCAACCACTAAATACTGGGGCCTCCTCCTCTTCAGTGGGAGTCTGCCAGTATAATAGCCAGCAGTCTGGACCACATCTTAGCACATATCTCCCCTCTCCCTCCATATGGTGGCTGGTGGTAACGAATGATTTACTGCCCTTAAACTTATCAGGAACTGCCAAAATAAGTTAGTTGTGCACAAGTACATTTTTCAAACTTTCACATTCTCTTTGTTATTGCCCCAGCAAATTATATTACAAACCATAAGTTTAAGGTAGAGTATAAGAATAGATACAGCTGGGGGATTTTTTTTTTTTTTTTTTTTAACACCATGTGGTTAATATGTATTCTAATTGAATAGTCCATAAGGTTATATTATCTTTCATCATGAGTATTCAATGATAGTGATTTGAGAGGACAATCCGGTATTTGCACCAGCTATTTTCTATTATTATCATACTCTATGGTTTCACTATAGGATCTGTGCAAACTTGGCTCTGCCCACTCAACTAAATAAAAAAAAAATCACAAAAAGTAGTATTTATTGAAATCTGGCTGTCTCAAAAGAAATTCCCCAATGTTGCATGAAAAGATACAAGGTTTACCGAAGAAGGTAGTTTGCATATGCTGAAGTGAGGATTTTTTTCAGATCCAACAATTCAGTTCAGTTTCCACGGTTATTTGCTGCGTTTTTCTTCCATTTATCAGAAGCCTCTTCAAAAGTGAGGGAATTTGAATAGCAACAAACCCTTGAAGTACCATATGGAAGTTTGTGGTAGACCAGTCATCAGGTAGTGGTTTGATTGAAGTGGTCTCTGATGTAAACGCTGAGACTTGCATTTGTGGTTTTGTCATTCACCCTTGAAGCAGTCATAAACTCCCACGCCAGATTTATAAAAAAAAAATCATTAATACACACACATTTCTTTAAAGAAATGACACATCAAACATGACTAACAAGTAATCTAGGTAAACCAAGATGGTCATTCCCAGGAATATGAAAAATGTTCGCCGATATTCTACGAGATCCCATAATAAGCCAATCGCGACAATTTCTACCTTTTTTCTCGGACAATGATCAACGTTTAGTTCACAGAGATTAACATCTTCGCATGGCACAATCTTTAGATATTTCCTACACCCTAATAAAGCCAGACTTTTTGGCGGGAGTAAACTATTTGATCTTCATGGTTTACCATGCACACTATCTGGAAATGCCATATTTGGATACTATTTCAGGATAATGTTTATATATTAGACCCCGTGCTACTGTGTGTAATTACTGTGGGCGTGATTTTGAAATTGTTTCACCAAGCTAGCCACCTGCTTGACTAACAAATGTAGTTTCAAATTCGCACAGGATTTATATAGGGATGAAGTCAGATATAATATTCTGTCATATTATATTTAAGTTTACTGAGATTGTGTTACATGCTACTTCATCATTATTATGCTGCATTATCATTATGCTGCTTTATCATTCTGCTTCATCATTATGCTGCTTTGTCATTATTCGCTGGCGCCGCATCATTATTATGCTGCTTCATTATTATTATGCTGCTTCATCATTGAGACTGCTTTGTCATTAGTTATCCTGCTTCATTTCATTATTCTCAGACTGCTTTGTCATTATTTTGCTGCATTATCATTATGCTGCATCATTATTATGCTGCTTCATTATTATTATGCTGCTTCATCATTATGAGACTGCTGTCATTATTTATCCTGCTTCATTTCATTATTCTCAGACTGCTTTGTCATTATTTTGCTGTATTATCATTATACCGCATCATTATTATGCTGTTTCATTATTATTATGCTGCTTCATCATTATGAGACTGCTTTGTTATTATTTATCCTGCTTCATAAATTATTATCAGACTGCTTTGTCATTATTTTGCTGCATTATCATTATGCCGCATCATTATTTTTTTTTTTTTTTTAATCTTTTTTTTACTGTTCAGATTGGATACAACTCACATCAGTAGAATACATGGAATATATCAACACTTCAAGAACAAGTACATGCAGGTCATACTACTGTGGCACAATTAGCCCTTCCCATAATACCCATCTACTTCGGAAAGCTTCTACTCTGTTGTCTATGAATAACTGACTCTTTCTATATTATAGTAACTACATAGTTTTTTCTTAAAACCTGTAATATGTGGTATTTGTTTATTCTGTTTACATTTGTAAATATACCATTTGCCTAATGAAATAATAATATTCATCACGTTGTCTGTATTCCTTATTCCTCCAAAAAGTATGAACTTTGAGGTAAAATGAACCTTTAACCTATAGTATCGGATTCGATCCACTTGGCTATATCTCCCCAGAATTTCTTTGAGTGTTGACACTCACTAAAGATATGTAATAAAGTTTCATTTTCGCTTTGACATAAGTCACAAAGTGGAGTATCTTTTATCTTAATTGTTTGCAGAAAAGTATTTGTAGCAAGAGCTCTGTTTATAATGCTATACTGTAACCAAATCAGGCTACTATACCGTACATACGAAAGGCAATTTGTGAATCTTTGGCCATTCATCATTTCTCATTTCTAGTAAGCATTCCCATTTGTCTTCACTGTTAGGTTTTTTATTTTTTCCTTTTATTAAAATACCACAGAAAGGTTTATATCCCTTCTGATGTTTTGTCAAAATCGAAATTGGATAAGGTCTAATGGGGTATTCCAATAAATTAGAGCAATGGAAAGGAAATTTTCTTATGTAAACTTTCACAGCATTTTGTATCCCCAAATATATCAATATATTTGTTTTTACATCATATTTCCTCGTGAATTCCGTCATAATATTCCCCTTACTATCCATCAAATCATTAATGTACCCCACTCCACGGTTATACCAAGTCTTAGAAAGTATAGGGCTATTCCCTATTTGAATATGGTCATTGTTCCATAAGGATTGTGATAATATATGATAGGGACATGTATATTCTAATTTGGGTAGAAAGTTTGCCCATGTACACAGAACTTCCTTCCAAAACAGGTTATGAATCTTTTTACTCAGCAGTTTAAGTATTTTGGGGCCACATTCAGCTATACAGTAAGGTATATCCAGTAGATGATATAAGATATTATAAATTTTAGAATCTGTTTGCAAGCGCCGAAAACAAGAAATTTTGATTGCTTTCATAAACTCTTCCAAATCTAACATTTTTAGACCACCCTTTTCATAACTTTGAATTAACTGTACCCTTTTAATTCTATCATTTTTCTTCCAAATAAACTGATAAATATTTTTTGTTAAGAGTTTTAGAAGGTTTTTTGGTGGATTTGGTAGGGTAAAAAGTAGGTGGTTTAGTTTTGGTAAAGCCAGCGTTTTAACAACAGTGATTTTTCCCAAAACCGTAATACTCCTTTTACTCGTGTCCCAATAGTTTTTGTATTTCCTTTATTGCTTCTATAAAATTGATATTTACCATCTCCTCTAGATTCTTGCTGAATGTGACCCCTAACAATTTGAACGAGCCATCACAATTCACCATTCCATATTTGTTACTCATGCAGCCTCAAAGGATCATCATGTAAAGGGCCCAACCATACCAACTGTGTCTTGTCCCTGTTTACCCTTAAGCCTGACAGTCTGCCAAATTGCTGAAGAGTCGACTGACAGGCCTCGAGAGGCTTCGGATCCATCCAAGAATAATGTGGTGTCATCTGCGAATAAACTTATTTTATATTCTGTATCACCGATCTTTATTCCTTTGATATTAGGGTTATTTCTAACCAGAAGAGCCAAAACCTCTGCACATAGAATAAATAGATATGGGGATAAAGGATCACCCTGCCTGCAGCCCCTCTGAATGAAGAATGAACGACTCAAGAACCCACACTGAATAACACTAGATGTGATGTTTGTGTAGAATGTTTCTATCCATTTAATAAAGGATGGACCAAAATTAAACATAGTTAAAGTGTTTTTCAAAAAAGACCAGGATATTGTATCAAAAGCTTTTTCGAAATCTATTAACATAATGGAGCTTGGCATTTGTTCTGTTTCTGCATAATCTATAATGTCATATACTAGTCTAATATTGTTACCTATAAATCTATTCTTTATAAAACCCTGTTGATCTTCGTGAATTAATTCGTCGAGGTATTTCTTTAGTCTTTCCGCAATACATGTAGAGGCTATCTTGTATTGCACATTCAGGAGGGTGATAGGTCTCCAATTTTTTATATATTGCCGGGGCTTAATTATCTCCCTTTGGCAAACAAGTTATTAAGCCTTGTCTTTGTGTTATTGACATTTGCCCAGTGTTATATCCAAAATTAATACTTTTAACTAAAAAGACACCGATATCATGCCAAAAGAATTTAAAAAACTCTGAAGTAAAACCGTCGCTTCCTGGCGTTTTATTACTCTTCTGTTTTTTCAATGCCGCTAAAATTTCCTCTTTTGTAATTTCCCCCTCTAAAGCTTCAGCTTGGATGTTTGATAATGTTGGGTAGTCCCCTAATTGTAAATTACTAAAATCTTCTTCTGGTTGATCTTGTTCCCTATAGAGTTTTTCATAAAAAAATTTTACTTCTGATAATATTTCTTTTTGGTTATTTATTATAGCGTCACCCTGCTGTAGACATGGTATAGTTTTGTTTACAAAATTTTGTTTCTCTAAACTACAAAAATATTTGGTTGGTTTTTCCCCATGTTGTATCCATCTTGCTCTTGATTTTATCAAAATCCCTTCCATTTTCTCTTTACGCATGTTTTCCAAGTTTGTTTTTAGATCGTCCGTTTTTAGATTTTAGACCGCATCATTATTATGCTGTTTCATTATTATGCGCTGCTCGATCATAATTATGAGACTGATTTGTTATTATTTATCATGCTCCATAAATTATTATCAGACTGCTTTGTCATTATTTTGCTGCATTATCATTATACGGCATCATTATTATGCTGTTTCATTATTACTATGCTGCTTCATAATTATAAGCTGCTTTGTTATTATTTATCCTGCTTCATTTCATCATTATTAGACTGCTTTCTCTTTATTATGCTGCTTTGAATTATCATGCTGCATTGTATTCTTGACATTCTCCTGAAGTTGACAAATAAAATTTGGTTGAAATATTGAGACTGTCAACATATGTGTTTACCAAGTTCAGTTTATTCGGAGCCTTCACACTCACATTGAGAAATGGATTCACAATAAAATCTATACTTTCAGAAATCAGCAATCGACTCCTACTAGAATCAAGCTATATTGATCATTTCAGAAAAATATCAACCAGCCACTCGGCTGAAAATTTCCATGTCTGCAGACAAAGAGAACCGAAACCAAAATTTTCATTGGATACATCTGTAATTTGATTTCTTATTCTTATCATTAGGCTAGTCTTTTGTGAACCATGATATTTAAGCTGAATGCCCCATAGAAACAAAATATGTATATTAGAGACCTAGACTACACACATCAGAGATGTCTCTGGCATTGGTGGCCCTACTGTGCCCACTTTAGGGGCCCCAGCTATGGCCTGGTCAGTCAGTCAGGCCTGATGTGACTGGACACCTGACACTGACCCCTAGTACCATAATCACAGCTGTCCAGGCAGAAGTAAAGTGCTGGCTCTCAGCAAAAATAAACAATGACAATTTTGGCACAAGCCTCTCTTATTTTTATTCCAGTGTAGCACTTTCCAACAACAGACTGGAGCAATTCAGTTTAACAGGACAACATTTGACAGTTTGAAATTGTCAAGTATATTGGGAAATTTATTTGATACGTACACCACCTGTTACTGCTTTATCACCTTGGTCCTCAACAGACTGGATTTATAATTTTCGAAATATGGATATTCATAAATTTCCTTTTTGAATGTATATATTAACTTTTTTTTTTATTATTACATATAAGTGAAACATTAATTACATGTATATAGAAAATAACTCAATAATTTTTTTTTTAAATTGCAGTTTATATAGTATTCACCTAGCTTGCTATGTGAACTGTACGATAGATGGAAAAAATAAAGTAAACTAAAAAGTTGAATTTGTTTTCGCTTGTAATATAACCCTGAATTTGATGTGAGATAAGGTGAAAAGATGTCAAAGCGTGGAAAGGTAGTGCTGACTTTTGGCACTTTCCTGATGGTTGGTGAATGGCTGTGTGTGTGGCTGGACTGTCCATCATGCCTGGGGTATATCTGCTCAATTCCCCATAGGGTCACGTCTCTAGGTTTACCTACCATAATCCAGACCTACTAGAGCTGTATAAATATTAGTTTCCATGTCAAAATTTGGCATATCCTGCAGGTGTGAGGTATCAGTGCTCTGGTGAAGACAAGATGGGAATAGTGACCAGTAGTTAAACCCCCTCCCTTACTCCTCCATATGGATTCCACTTAGGCAGCCCCGAGGGCTGGTGTTGTCAATTACTGGGTTCCCCATTAACTAGCATCAATGATGTTATCAGTACAATAATGTATAAATTCTCATAAAAACACTCAAAGCTGGTATGTTTTGAATTTGGAATTTTATACAGAAACATATCATTTGTTTCTTAATTTTGAGCAAAAAATTTAGGTTGCAATTAAAAAGTCTTGAAGCAGATTGTTAACCTATCCGTTATGCATTGAAGCAGATTGTTAACCTATCCGTTATGCATTGAAGCAGATTGTTAACCTATCCGTTATGCATTGAAGCAGATTGTTAACCTATCCGTTATGCATTTCATATTGTTACAGGTACAATTAAATTACGAACAATATTTCTTCACTCTTTATTGAGCTCGACGGTTTTATGAGCATATATTCATTTAACCAAGGTGAAAAGGATGCAACTTAACACTTAGGTACAGATATTTAAGTTTGTTGAACTTGTTGCTGAGGGATGTAAATCAGGGTGAGTGAGTGAGTGAATATGATGTAAATCAACTTCTGACCAATCAGCTCCTATTAAATTATGCACGGTAAACCCTCTAATAATTCAATGACAGGAAGTGAAATTTCTCACCATAAAATCTGGGAGTGATCAAGTTTATTACAACTAGAAGTTGATAAAATGGTTCAAACTCTGCATATAATCCATTATTATATGACACTAGCAGTGATTCCTTCATTTGATTAGTCCATTGAACGTCACGTGATATCTCACAAAAAGTTATATTCACCGGTCAAAATGTTATATTCACCGACCGGTAAATATGACTTTTGTTGACGTCACTGTCAAAGCCAATCACGTGACTGATGTCACTTGGAACACCTGTTGTGCGGCTGACATCAGTTGCATGATCAGACCCGATTATGGAGATCTCTTAACGAAAATCTTCAGAATAGTCCTAATTCCTTCTTGAATATTTAATGCTTACATTCAATATGTACATTCAACGTCAAATACAAAAAAATTAACCAATTGCGATTGTTTCATATAATAAAACAATTATGCGATTCCAATTCGGTAAATACAAAGTTTTATGAACCAGAGGAAGCCAGGAAACTGGTTTTCTCTGGTGCATAAAACATCGTATTCATTTCATTGGAGTCACATAATTGTTTTATTATTTGTTCATTATTTCAATGATTTGAGAGGGTGATGAAATTTATTATAACCGCCGATTGGATTTTGTCCCCAAAATAAGGGGTGATTGAATATTGAAAGGGTGATTGAATATTGAAAGGGGGATTGAATTATTAGAGGGATTACTGTACCTCATTATTTCTGCTCAAGAATTATTCGAGTATTTATTGCATGGTGTGATGTTTTAGATCACCCAATATTTATAGATAATTAAGCTTGATGAAAAAATAATACGATAAGTCTTATCACGTCTTATGTGCTGAAATATTGTTACAAAAAAACTAACATGCTCAACACACCCAAGATATTTGTTTCAGGAAATGAGTTTACCTCGTACGTGAATCTTCAGGGTGTGGAATGACGTTGGTCTCTGGAGTTTTGACTGGGGGGAGTAAGTGAAAGCTAGTATATATTGCAGCTGAAGTAGTTTCCAGGCCCCCATACCTCGTGGATCATCTTAACTGATTTTACTTAGCCACCGGAAACAAGCCCTCCAAAATAAGCCACAGGAAATATCTTTACCTGCTAAATTTAGCCAATAGGAAATGATGGTGAGCTATGTGAACTGTAAGTTTATTCAGCAGATAGTTTTTACTGGGCTGACATTTAGACAGAAGTACGTTCAAGCTGCATAAGTCATATGCCAGTTCTTATGAATGGGACTGAAGCCAGAGAGCTATCTCCACACGTCCCACACATATCATACACCTTGAGTGCAATTCAGTTATATTCACCACTTGGGCTTCAACACTGACATCTAAATTCTGCAAGATATATATTATGTTACAGATATTTTAACGTTTAAAGTAAGGAATTTCTCTTCATTTTAAAATATGGTCTCTGTCTCACTATTATAAGCAGATATGGGTCCCATCGTAGGGTGTCTGATGAATGAGGAAGCCAAAAGTGTCTGTGGTGAGAAATTGTAACGTGTCTGCTGAGTACAAGAGATTGATGCATGAGGCCACGGTAATGTGTCTGTGTTGTTGAGAACAAGAGGTTGATGCACGAGGCCATGGTAAGGTGTCTGTTGTGAGAACAAGAGGTTGATGCTTGAGGCCATGGTAATGTGTCTGTATTGTTGAGAACAAGAGATTGATGCACGAGACCATGGTAAGGGGTCTGTGTTGTTGAGAAGATTGATGCATGAGGCCATGGTAAGGTGTCTGTTGTGAGAACAAGAGATTGATGCACGAGGCCATGGTAAGGTGTCTGTTGTGAGAACAAGAGATTGATGCTTGAGGCCATGGTAAGGTGTCTGTGTTGAGAACAAGAGATTGATGCATGAGGCCATGGTAAGGTGTCTGTTGTTTGAGAAGGCCATGGTAAGGTGTCTGTTGTGAGATTGATGCATGAGGCCATGGTAAGGTGTCTGTGTTGTTGAGAACAAGAGGTTTGATGCATGAGACCATGTTAAGGTGTCTGTGTTGAGAACAAGAGGTTGATGCAGGAGGCCATGGTAAGGTGTCTGTGTTATTGAGAACAAGAGATTAATGCATGAGGCCATGGTAATGTGTCTGTATTGTTGAGAACAAGAGATTGATGCATGAGACCATGGTAAGGGGTCTGTGTTGTTGAGAAGATTGATGCATGAGGTCATGGTAAGGTGTCTGTTGTGAGAACAAGAGATTGATGCACGAGGCCATGGTAAGGTGTCTGTTGTGAGAACAAGAGATTGATGCTTGAGGCCATGGTAAGGTGTCTGTTGTGAGAACAAGAGATTGATGCACGAGGCCATGGTAAGGTGTCTGTTGTGAGAACAAGAGGTTGATTGAGGCCATGGTAAGGTGTCTGTTGTGAGAACAAGAGATTGATGCAAGAGGCCATGGTAAGGTGTCTGTGTTGAGAACAAGAGGTTGATGCAGGAGGCCATGGTAAGGTGTCTGTGTTATTGAGAACAAGAGATTAATGCATGAGACCATGTTAAGGTGTCTGGGGAGGAGAAGAGCCATGGTAAAGTTTGTTGAGAACAGACATTAATGCGCGAGGCCACGGTAAAGTGTCTAACAAGAGGTTGATGCAGGAGGCCATGGTAAAGTGTCTGTGTTGAGAACAGTCATTGATGCATGGAGCCACGGTAAAGTGTCTGTGGTAAGAACAGGATGTTGATGCACAAGGCCATGGTAAAATGTGTAGAGAACAGACATTGACGCACGCGGCCACGGTAAAGTGTCTGTGTTGAGAACAGACATTGAAGCACGCGGCCACGGTAAAGTGTCTGTGTTGAGAACACGAGGTTGATGCACAAGGCCATGGTAAAATGTGTTGAGAACAGACATTGACGCACGCGGCCACGGTAAAGTGTCTGTGTTGAGAACATGAGGTTGATGCACAAGGCCATGGTAAAATGTGTTGAGAACAGACATTGATGCACGCGGCCACGGTAAAGTGTCTGTGTTGAGAACATGAGGTTGATGCACAAGGCCATGGTAAGGTGTCTTTGGTGAGAGCAAGGTCAAGGCTGGAAACAAAGGTAAAATATCTGTGTTCAGAAAGAAGATGTTGAGGCTGGGGGCCATGGTGAGGTGAAGGCATGGTGTCTGAATTGAGAACAGCCATGATAAGATGTCCCTGTTCAGAGAACAAGTTTAGATTAGAAGCCATTGTAAAGTATCTGTTGAGAACAGGAGGTGGAGACTGGGAGCCATGGTAAAGTTGCTCTGTTCAGAGCAAGAGGTTGCATGATGCAGGAAGCCATGGTAGGATGTCTCTGTTGAACAAAATACTGATGTGGGAAACCACAGTAAGGTAAGAGATGAAGATATTGGTGCAGGAGGCCATGGTAGGCTGTGAGACAAGTATTTGGTAGAGGAAGCCACAGTAGGACAAGTGATCTATTAAAGGGACCTGATTAATGGGGTGAATAACAATGAGAACAGGGTGAGTGAGTGATTATGATTTAACGTCGCTTTCAACACTATTTCAATCATATCATGACGTTTGGTTCCTATTCCTTTTCACACCCGGAAACCTTATGGGTGCCCCAGTTAGTCGCCTCTTATGACAAGCTCTCTGAGGGGCTGAGGCCTATTCTTACCATGAGAACAGAAAGGCATTGGGTGATGTCTGATGAGAGAACAGTTGAAGACAAATACGCAGGTCAAAATACCACACAAGGGTTCAAGAAAATGAATAGTGCTGGAGACCGGGTCCAGAGAGGAACAGGTGTGGGGATGATCACATGCTTCTGTCTTTTGTGTTGAGAGACAAGTTCATAAAAGAGCTGAGGTAAAGGATAGAGTCTGCTGTTAAAGCAAGAATACCAAGGTTGGATATCCAGCAAACAGGAAGTGGTTGTATCAGCAATCCTCTAGAAACAGCTAAAAATAAACCAGTCAGCTGTCTCGATCTCCAGCTTGGAGGGAAACAAAAGCCTCATAACAGTATCACCTCATCTTATAGCTACATTCACCTATTCCCCCCTGGTAAAGCCAGCTATTTATGGGCTACTGTTTTTGATCAGCATTTTTGATAAGAATAGATGCCTTGGAAGTATGCTGCATTCTATCGCTGAAGAATGCAGATATCTAATTCTGGATAAAAGTACAAAAATACTGTTGAATGACTCTCGGAACTATTCAAAAATCAAATGGCACTCAAGCTCATTGTTCCATCGTCATGCCAGATAGCAACAAAACAATTAACAGGGAAGACTCGGAAAACATTTACACTATAGAAACTACTATCTTTTGAAGATTCTTTCTAATGTTGAAGTTTAAAGAAATTTCTTAATTTTCTAGGTGAAGTATTAAAGTCTGGCATTAAGTTGATATTTAGATGGCTGCATGTACAATAAATATTGCTTATTAATTCAATTTAATTTATCATCTTATTTCCAGGACGATGCAAAATCTGGTGTCCAGAACAAGTTGACAAGTCTTCCAAGATCTGTCCCAGTTTCAGAGAGATTTCCATGAACATTACTTTTGAAGTTTATTACCGTATATCTGGAGATATAAATGGGAAGGAAAAGTTAATAAATGTCATCTTTCTATTACCTAAGAGCTATATATATATTTCTGTAAACGAAAATGGAAACATTTGTATCTAGCGGCTTACAAAAATATGTTGAAATACTATTATCAAACAGAAAAAAATGGCTTTTACTGCAATAGTGACCTGATGTTTTTTGAATATAGCTTGAAACACTGGAAGGTGTTTGTCGAAAATAGCCCACCCTATAAATGATTCTGATTAATTTGCTTTTGTATACCCTGTACTTAAATAATTAATTCTTGGTGCATGTGTATTGTTTATACTGCAAACCTGAATAAAAAGATTTTACAAAAAAAAAAAAATTCTTGCACCTTTTAAGTGCGCGGACTTTCTTCATATCCGTGACATCAGGTGGGCAGCATTTTGATGGAGTCCACAACCATTTTATATTGATATTGTTTGCTGTTAATAGTGTCGGTCTGCCCTAAGATGTTATTTATAAAAAAGCTATACTTTTATCACCTGAACAGAGCGAGACCACCTGAACTCGCCAGCTGAAATGTCAATAAGATCTGTGTCAGGGATTAAATCCCCTTTAACTAAACAAACAGCGGGAGCCAATCATGTGTGGGCTAAGCCTGTAACTTTCTCACGTTTTTCATGAATGGAAATGTCTCTCTGATCTTTACGCGGTTTTAATTCGGCTGGCCTCCACGCCATATCGGTCTTTGAATATTTGAGTATTTTACACCCAGCACAAATAAATAGTTCTTTTTACTTGCTCAACAAAAAGCAGCATTGAGGTCAAAGTAATCGAGCCTGAATACAGGTAAATTTTACACCTGATAGTTCACAGGTAAAGGCCGACCATTTGATGTTTAAAGGTGTAAACACGAGCGTGTATGAGTCATACAACACCTGTGTAAAGGTTCACGAGTTGGTGCGAGCGCTGGCGCGAGAGGATCATGTAAATCCTGGCCAATAACACATGTAATCAGGTAAACCGGTAGAAAGTCAAACTAAGCCGCTAACTAATTTGGGGAACCTTAATTACACGATACTGCATGAAAAGACACCTGTCTCAATCAGAATGTTGTTTATTCATCACCAGTCAAACAATATCAAGGATACAGAAACAGAATTCTAGCACCACATGGTGAAGTGGTCATTTAAAAATTAATTTACATTTATAGATTTAATACATTCTATGAACATTTTTGGGATGGAGTTCTTAAGGATATTCCACGATGGGTTACTCCCCCTGAAAAATAAATTTTTAGCAACTCCCGAGTATTATTTGCTGCGAGCACTTAGAAGAAAATGGAAATACTGATCGCCGAATATAAAATAGAAAACCAGATTAAAGTTTAATTGAAATACCAATCATTTCTTGTGTTATTTTTGCTAAGTTGATGTTGAGAATGCTCCAATTGAGATTGTCGCCCAGATATCCTTGGAACCATTATGACATTTGCCAAATATTCATGGAATGCTTCCCATTTCAAATTACGGATGTAACTTCACCTTATTAGATCTTGTCATTCAAGAACTAAAAGAAATCTGAATCCTAGATTGTTATGTTACCTGTGTGGGTATAGCAAAAAATTATGGATATATAATTGAGTGAACTTCTCTCACATCGAGAATTGATTGTATATCTGATAAGTACCCATCATGGAATAAATGATACATCAATTGTGACGTATTCATTGCAGATTCCATTTTTTGGGGGGAGGGGGGATTACTCTCTTGTGATATAGTTCAAATAAGGAGATTATATCAACAAGTTTATTTCTGACATAAGCTTGCCCGGAAGTGGTAAGCAGGAAAACTGGCAATCGGAACAAGGGGTGTTGATAATTCACACCATAGTCTATGAAAAACTGTCGGCTTGAAACAATGACGAAGGCAGGGGGGTTAATTTCTTGTAAGGAAAAAAAAGTGAAACACTGTTGGCTGGGGCTTGATAATATAATCACATTCTATTATTCATTGCTGATTTGATGTGCCTGGGGAAATTAACCAAATAATGGAAGTAATTACCGCCCAATCACGCTTTATACCAACGGTTACATACATTTTACTATAAATGATACCGCATGTTGTTTGTCCGAAAACTTCGATCGAGCGTTTGTGGTCTTCGTAGTCTGTTTATTTCTGAATACGGGGGAATCTCTGACGATGACATCTCATTCTGATACACTTTCAGAGGGACATACGGAATTTTATTCTAGACTTGCAGAATTTATTTCAATTCGCAATTCCTGAACGCATCTTATAAAGTGATTCAAATTCTAACATGAGGCAGCACCTAAAAGGTGCAACAACCCCTCAGCCAGACAGTTTTAGTCAGTGTATATTGGTACACAATGAATGAAAAATGCATAAGTAAAAGCCTGAAAGATTTTGTTGAATGCAGAAGATGCTTTAGCAGTGGCTTGTAAAAGATTAAAATATGATAAATTCAGTGTGGGATGTTGGATGCATTGAAGGATTATAATAAATATTTTGACATAGCGCGTGCGAAAAATATGGCGGAAGAACAGAATATTCTGAACAAAAACAAAAGGCTTCAAGCCATTTTGGCTTTGAACCCTAATAATAATCTAAACAATAATAAAAGTCTTTGATAGCAATAACTGTATGAATCCCTGTGTACCTGTTGATTGTCTGTCTCTTTCCATCTGTGATCAAGCAGAGGATGAGGGTGGGTGGATGGCAATCCAAACAGCCTTGTGATATGAATAATATGTATCATGGACACCAAATTGTATATCTGTGAGTTTGAAATTGGTGAAAATCTGGTCAATGGTTGTCCTAAGATCTGTGATTGGGGTGTGGATTAAGGGAAAGAGCCCATGCTCTTGGAAGAAGTCGTTTATCTTGGTTGTTTCAGCCGAGTCGACAGCAAAGTCATTGTTGAAGTCTCCAAGTATGACAACATTAGTCGCTGAACAGTGGTTCCTTAGTGATGTAGAAAGTCCGCCCAATCAGAGAAACCAGTTCTGTCATTCATCGCAAGTTTCTTGATGCACTGATGATGTATATCAAATTTTACATCGAGCACTTGAACGGTATCAGAGAGAGATCATTAATGATTTTGCATAAATTAAAGATGGCCGCCTATCCTTCCGGTCATTCAGAGGAACTGATCTTCATTACGAGTGTCTTGATACATCGATGCTGTATACCAAGTTTCATATAGAACACTTAAATGGTATCCGAGATATATATCATTAAAGATTTTGCATAAATTAAAGATGGCCACCAAGATTTCCACCCAATCAGAGAAACCAGTTCTGTCATTCATCATAAGTCTCTTGCTGCATCGATGATGTTTACCAAATTTTATATCGAGCACTTAAACGGTATCAGAGATAGAGATCATTAATGATTTTGCATAAATTAAAAATGGCCGGCCATCCTTCCCGCCTCTCAGAAGAATTGATGTGGTTATTCAGTGCAAGTCAAGTCTCTTGATACATCGATGCTGTATACCAAGTTTCGTATAGAACACTTCAATGGTATCAAACAAATACATCATTAAAGATTCTGCATCAATTAAAGATGGCCGCCAAGGCTTTTACCTAATCAGGAAAACTGGTTTGGTCATTCCTTCAAAGTTTCTTGATGTATCGATAATCTCTACAAAGTTTCACACTGAACAGCAAAATGGTTTCCGAGATACACAAGATTCATGGTTTCGCATAAATTAAAGATGGCCACCAAAGTTTCCACCCAATCGGGCCCAGATTCAATAGGATTCTGGGTAATGAGCATATGAATGTGCACGGCAAGTTTGGTGTGCATAGGGTAAGTCGTTCTAAAGAAAGCTTGGTAACAAGAAGTTTCATATAGAATACTTCAATGGTATCAAAGAAATACATCATTAAAGATTCTGCATAAATTAAAGATGGCCACCAAGGCTTTCACCTAATCAGGAAAACTGGTTTGGTCATTCCTTCAAAGTTTCTTGATGTATCGATAATCTCTACAAAGTTTCACACTGAACAGCAAAATGGTTTCCGAGATACACAAGATTCATGGTTTCGCATAAATTAAAGATGGCCGCCAAAGTTTCCACCCAATCGGGTCCAGATTCAATAAGGTTCTGGGTCATGAGCATATGGATGTGCACGGCAAGTTTGGTGTGCCTAGGGTAAGTCGTTCTAAAAAAAGCTTGGTAACGAGAAAGCTGTGATGGTTTCGCATAAATTAAAGATGGCCGCCAAAGTTTCCAACCAATCGAGTCCAGATTCAATAGGCTTGTGGTTGACCACCCAACAATTCTGTGTACCAAATTTGAAGTCTCTAGAAGCAACGGTTCGGTTTCTAGATCGATCACAAGAATTGTTGACGACCGGACGACCGGACGGACGACCGGACGAACGACCGGACGACCGGACGTACATGCCAACGACAAGACCCCGCAGCCTAATAGGCTGAGGGGTAAAAACAGGTTCGAAATAACTGAACAATAATAAGCAAGGTTATAGATTTTCAATTGATGTTTCTTTCTTTCCATTCATAACGTTTAGAGAAATTGCACTGTCTGAGCAAGTATGCGACTACAGATCTCTAGGAGGAATAACAAAATACTGAACGATTCATGTTCCATCTAATTCATTATCTGTGTTCAAATGCATATGTACTCGCCAAGATTAATCTGGCTGCCACAGAGTATATAAAAACCGAGCATACGCCCTCTGAATGGTTCAAACTTCCATTCAATGGCATCTCCATTCCATTCTCGAAGCATGTCAAGTTATTTCGAGGAGGATTGAGATGGTCTTGCGCTTCGGGAGCAACCGGGACAACAATCGATAGAGATAAACCGGGACCCTTAGAGACCAGATATATATCAGTTTTACTCGTTTATCGAGAAACCGTCTCGATCGATTGGACGTGACCCCTAAGCATCTTCCATTTAAGGTTTGAAGTTGTCTATCAAATAGTAACTGAGATATAGGCCAGAAAAGCATATATTAAAATCGGTGATAAAGGCAATAACTCTGGGAGAAAATCACTGAATCTGACAACGTACTAAGCATCTTCACAAATTGCCCATCAATAGTAACCGAGATATGGGCTGCACAAACATATGACGTTGATGATCAAGGGAAATAATGCTGTGAAAAATCTTTGGAACCCACAACAAACATGAATGCACATCTGCAAGGTACTAAGCATCATTCCATGTAGGTTTTGAAGTTGTAGCCGAGATACGGTCTGGACAAAGTGATTCCATTATACTCCCCAGTGGGAGACTAAGACTTGCTCCAAACTAGAACAATTTACATGTACATGTAGGCATACATGTATACTGAAAACATGAATTACCAATATACAGATATTAACGTTTATTAACATTTCAATTCTTTCGATAACATTTTATCACATAGTCCAATTCATAATGAACATAACACGATGCCAGATAACAACCAATAATGTATAGATAGTAGTGTAAAAGGTTTGAGACAAAGATTTTTTTGTCCGTAAATTGTAACATAATTATAATAGAAAAAGAAAAATATAAGAGGCTTCCATCACAATCCTCATACCCGCTAACTGAATATGTGAAACAAATGATTTCATATCTACTTATTGGATTGGGATTTGCGAGCCCAAACATTTGAATGAGCTGAATATATTAGAACATTTTCACACACCAGGGTGCACCACAATATAATTTTTAATATACAGATTGAAAATACATTCCTCAACAGTTGTTTTTTCAACGTAATAACTGTCCCCACATCAGCCGCTTCTTGGGTTGTAAAGACACAGACATTGCAGATTTGATCATATAGATAGGCAACCGTTTGCGCTGCACAACTGGCCATGATCCATTGTTTATCGATTAGAGCAGTGTTCTTCACCATTATTTTCACCCTCATTAGTCAAGATTATAAAAGTGACTGATACTGCACAAAGAAAGCCAGTCTATACATATCATTAAAGTCCCAATAGTTATAGAACAGTGATCACACTTTATGCAAAGTAAAATTATCTGGAAGTGGAATTGTTTGAACACCAACAAATACTGCAGCACCACAATATCACAATATTACTTTACTGAACACAACAAATTGGTATTTTAATAAGGGTATAATTTGACAAATGTATTCATGATTTATTCGACTGTGAATGCATTGCAGAAGGATGGCGCAATAAAATGCCTTTAAGTATTACCAGTATACCCATAAATTTCCATCTGGTGAGAATAGTATGTGCACAGCATGGAAATTAGAATACATGGCAACAGACCTTTGCACACAAGATATTTCCACCAACTGGGAGCTTAGGTGTACATGCTGAACTAGGGCCAAGTCTACATACAAGAAGTTCATTAAAGTATCAATACATACAATGCAATACTAACCCCTAGTAAAATTTCTACAGGACCTGAAAGCAATGTGTCATGAAAATTGATAAACATCATTAATATTGCACAACTACAAGTACATATGTATTTGACGAGATAATTGTAAGTACACAAGTACACATACAAGTATTGTATTTGACGAGATAATTGTAAATACACA
Source organism: Hanleya hanleyi (assembly GCA_036873755.1). Classification (NCBI taxonomy): domain Eukaryota; kingdom Metazoa; phylum Mollusca; class Polyplacophora; order Lepidopleurida; family Hanleyidae; genus Hanleya; species Hanleya hanleyi. The sequence continues at coordinate 37,117 of JAVTVY010022291.1, forward strand.
TACAAGTACGTATTTGACAAGACTTGTATTTGAAACAAGTCCTCAAAGAGTAAATCACATGAATATTTTCAGTGACAGTTCAGCGACCATTTTATAATCCCAACAACATGTATGATAATTCCTCCATTCAGCATATATGTTGAAAGTTACACGATAATCCTTGTTCAATAGTATTCACTTAAACCCTTGTTTAACATAAATTAAGTGATATAACTATAAAGAATTCTGCTTTGGTGAAGAATCGGATGATTTTTGCCATTGGAATGACTAATAATCATATATGGGACTGAAATTTTAACATCGCCAGTGAATTATCATGGGTATAAAATGCTTGAGTGGGATTACACTGATGTAGAAATAGTTTTTCATTAAAGGAGATGGTATTGTAAGGCGTGGTTTTTGCCCACAGCCAGCCGACTCACAGGAATGTACATTTCTTCTCTCCATCTGTCAATCACAATGCAATGTACAACTTGTCGACGGCGGCAACTGTCAATCAACGGACAGAATGTTACGGTGAACCATGATAGCTTCACATGTGTTCGGTACTAAGGCGTTATTATTTCCCCACTTTGCAGTCGATTTTACATGCACATATTGGAGAATAAATACACAATTTAGGCGCATATATTGCCGTTGTAACAGGTAGCGACTGATCGTTCGATTTCAACGTTTGACTAGCCCGTAATGTCCACACGGTATCGTGTCATCGGTAAACAATTTTTATTTTACTTTTGATTGGTTCATAATGATAGCCTATAAAATCTTATTTCAGATATACTGAATGCATTTTTTTTTTTAACAAAAATGAGGAAGATTGAAATAACTTGCCGACGTCACACATGTTGCCCTCCTGGGATTCGAACTCGGTAAAAGAAAATTTTGATGCGCTTGTGATCCAACGTGCGTATCCACTACACCACGACGTACGAACAACTGTACTCGGCTATTTTGTCACTTTAATCTACTTACGAAAACTTCAAACGTTATGAATCATAACTTTTTCATTTTTTAGTATGAAGGACTCCTTGGACCAAAAAGATCTTCCAGCAGTGGGAGTATACTGTTACCACACAACACCAGGTTAAATTGCGTTTTGGTTCAAGGGGTCCTTCGCGTCTAAATGCGTGTCTGAAGGTCTCGAGTTAGACCCTTTTTTTCACGAAATAGCACAAGCTGTGGATTTCAGTTTCATCTGATAACTATAATCATAACGCAATCACACTAAAACTTCCACATATTGTGCACTCATATATTCTCTTGCTGTTACATTGAAACATAAGTATTTTTATGACAATTTATTTTTTCGATTTCAATCGCACCACGTATAGGCCAAAATCTCGCCTTATCGTACCATCACCTTTATGTAAATATATAATTTAAGTTGGATACCTTGTGTGATCAGTAGGTTTTTCAAGTGAACCCGTGATATTTTCACAAGCTTGTCCACACCGAAAGTTTACAATGCAAGAATATCATATTTGTATGGAATAGTAGAATTGTAGTAAAAAATTGTTTGACAATAATAATCACTTACATAGTAGTTAACAGTTGAATCACACATGTACTGACAATCAGAGATATTTACTGGAGTAAGAAATTGCGACGTGTGGTTGTAGACAGTAACTATAGGAGTATTAACCCTCTCTGTACCGTATCGGTACAATTGTACCGATAGAATTGTAGACCAATGATTGCCTGTCATTGGCATACATAGATGAGGAATTTCTAGATGAATAATTTCATCATATTATATCTTGTTCGAAAGCTTGGAGAATCTTCTTGGAAACTACGTAGGCGATAATGAGTATATCTTCGCTCCATACGTGTTCATGTCGGTGTTGATACCAGCTTGGAACTGTTCAAAATGCCGGTACAGAGGGAGTTAAACAATTCGATCATTAACCCACCAGACTTCCACTACATGTATAATGTCCTCAGACCAACTTACTGACATTATACTATTTCTTAATATTAATTAAATTGACAAACTTTTCCTTATTCCTTAACAATAGATTATCTAACTTGAAGTTATCCGACCCTGTTAGCCCTCGGGTCATTCTGCTGTCAGTCATGCTGACCGTGCCGGTCAGTTGAGCAGATAGTAACGTCTGAGCTGTCCAGTCATCCTCTGCCACTCGTACTTCACTCGGATATACTGGACACAGCCACGGAAGAAAATTATGAATCCTGAAAAACAAACATGCCATAAATAGAAAATTCTGACGTGTTAATCAACACAATGAATATACAAGGACTTGACTGGACACTTCATATTCCAGTTAAAATCTGCTATATAACTTTATTGGATATCAATAAATTTGCCATATATGTCATCTGCATCAGGTGTTGTTCTCCACTAATTAGTAGATAGACAAAGTTACAATATCAACCATTTGATAGCAATTCTGTTCATGGATTCACACTTTTTTTTTTAAGTGGGGGGGAGGATCCTATGTTTTAGTCCCTTCCATCAATCACTCTACTCTAATCCTTAATGCAGAAAATCTTTTCTGTGCTAATTTGGATGATTAATAAATATTTCATAACAGTCGAAACATGTATGACTGAATTAATGAATCCCAATCAAATTACATAGTATTTGTTGCTGGTAACACATTGATTCAAGGGCTCAGCCTTCTGTCAAGTGGAGATAATGCCTGGACCTGCCTTAGTTTATAATTGTTGATGTCGAGCATCGATCACAGAACATGTTTAGCCCAGTTACGTTGGATGGGAGCAAGGGGCTTCCACCTCATCACATTAGAATGAGAACATGCTAAAGTCTATCACATTTCGCTTGCACGTGATTTTCAAAATGACTTATGCGAGGACTACTCATCTCACAGCCACAAGACAGAGAAATCTCGCCCAGCATATAAGTTTCATTAAAATTGTCTATACATGTTATTTTTGAAGCATATAGCTATGTCGGACCTACAGAGTTATTCCCCATCTAATCTATATTTATTCCCATCAAAGCAATATAAATGAAGCCACACCACCACACTAGTTTTCAAGGCTTAGGCTGGAAATAAAAGACTTTTTGTTTGACCTTCAAATAACTCAACTCCGGATAATTAGAATAACTGATCCAGGGTGAACCAGAAATGTCTTGGTGCCATCTTATCTGGTCTTATCGAGATGTTTCAGGATTCTCATATGGACTCTTTGCGGCAAGTTTCTCCAAAGTATTGTTTGGAGTGAGTGAGTGAATATGATTTCACGTCGCTTTCAACACTATTTCAGTCATATCACAACGTTTGGTTCCTATTCCTTTTCACACCCGGAAACCACACGGGTAAGGGTATGGAGCATTTCCTGCATGTCAGTAAATAGATGACATTGTGAGTGCAGTGATTAATAGTTTTGGAAAACTAGTAATGTTTCGTTTGTTGGTATCTCTAAAAAATAACTATAATATTGTGAGCCCTTCGGACATGCCGATTATAATTTCTATATCCAAGGAGTGACTGTCATTGCTTGGGATACATCCTGTCTGGGAGAATCAGGATTTAATGGAAAACAGCAGAGTGTTGTATCTACATGTATAATACATATAGAGAGATCTCTCTCATCCAAGATTGCCCAACAACAGGAAATATTCTTCAATTTTTGTCAGATGATGATCTAGTGTTTACAGAACTTACAGGAGCACATATATCTGGGAAACTGCTGATAAGACCACCCATAGCAGTCAGAAACTATTTAAGGGGCAAGAAAATGGAATGGTTTTCTGAAGTAAAATGTCTGCAGTTATCTATTTCCGCTCATCAGGCGAATCAGTCATTCAGCTGGGAGTGCTCCAGTTGTTGATTGCAGGCCAGTCAGGTTTTCCTGCTGCGACTAGGGTAACACTGGTGTGGGGGTGTGATAGAAGAAATAACAGTTCGCCAGCCTACCCTGATGAAAGGTACAGTGATTAAAGAATTGGCAAGCTTGTTTGTGGAACTGGGTTGAGAGCTCTGCTGTTTGATTTCTCCTGATCTGGAGATATTGTACATGTCTATATTTGCCCTCGGGGTGAAAACTAAGTAGGGAACACCTTAGGTAACCACGTCTTAGGTAATGGACTACCCATGAATATTGATATGGCAATTGTAAAATACCATTTGGACACCTGTAAAACAAAATCAATTTGAAATATTTTCTGAACTGAGTGTCTTCTATCTTGCATAATATCAACAAGATATATCCATTTGATTTCACACACCATTTGATAAGGCTTTCACAAGATTCTCTCTGGCAAGAAACAAGTCAGAAATCTCAAGAATTTGAATGCAGCAAGCTACAAAGAATTTTGTGTATAAAGGTATTTTGTCCTTTCCAAAACATTGACTGTACTATATTTAACACCACACCAAAACCTGGTAAATTAACCTGTCAGTCATTCTCCATATTGCAGGTCTGTATACATTGTACTATGCGCAGCACAGCTACATGTATTACACCAAAAATTATCTGTTTAAAATAACAGCCTGAGAAGGGACGGCGTTTCAATTGGGATCTCGGTATATCTTGAGGAAAGTTCCGGGAGGGAACGACGTGGGGGGCATCTCAAGTCAAAACAAATACGGAAGTGAATTCAAAACAATCAGTGAGGATGAAATATACTGGTAAAACATTGCAATGGGTTTAATTCGCTCAAATATGAACATATTCAGTACGAGTTCACAAAGGCTGATCAGAAAGCCTATTAATGAAGCAGCTGGTTTTCATCCTGGCAAATTTGTCTTCTGTCCTGGCTCGGTTTTGTCAGATGAACCACGACTAAGGATGATGCCTGTCTGTGTGCTTATCGAGGTGGCAAAGGGCCTTACCTGTGCTTTCAATTGCCTCGCTTTTTTACATATAAATGTGTTCTTACACCAATAATTTCTTCCTTCCCCACACATTCACGTTCTCACATTGGGGAGAGTATTACCGAGATCGCAGTAGGCATTTGGAGTGCTCCCATCATGACAGATGACGAATTCAAAAGGATGAAGAACAGCTGTTTAATGTTAAAGCCTTCATGCCCTTTCCAAATATGCCCAAATTTGGGCGAATTTAACGTCGGCAAGGTGTGGTATATTCGACTCCTCTGATTATTTTGAATTTCCATGTTCGTCTCCGTTTTTGTTTGACTTTTAAGAGACACCCCCATGGCATGTATGCTTGGAACTTCAAGAGCTTTTCCTCCAGATTTTTCTCTGACAAAAATAGGCCTTCGTCACAATATATCAGTATCCCACGAAGGTGGCATATCACACTCGATCGCAGTCCTTTTAGTGGCCTATATTTTAAATGGAGGGTTGAAGTAAGAGCTTTACTGCCCACATCTGCATGCAGGACTGGTAATGAGTATGCATTATGGAGGATATTGCCATGATGTAACACTGCTTATGCTATTGAAATCCTGTAGAAATGACAATATGGTATACAAATTTTTGAAGTAAATGATTATGTGTCGACTGATTTGTGATGTGGGTGAGCATGGTCGAGGGGTAACAGCTGAAGGGGAAATCTTGACTGAATGAACTAACAGCTCCAGTACTACCCCATATCTGATGGCAGCTGTTGAACTGCAGGCAAACTAGTTAATGTCATCATTCACACAGCAGCCTATCCTTTATTGTGATAGCTGTCTGGTAAGCTGGGAGAGCCACAGCAGCCACAAAGCTCTGTCCATCAAACCAACCACTGCTCAAAGGAACAGTTGGGGAGATGTTACCTTGTGTGAAGTGCTTCAGTAGACAAGAGCACAATTGCCAAACCACCTTAAGGGAAATATTCTTGTGCCAGAGGTGCATGAAAGAACAAATAATTCACAACTCCTCCATCAAACTGCCAACCCTTCTACCCATCTATCTATGCTATACATGTAGTACTGCAGAGCTGCCAAGCCACAGAGTCCCAATTCCACAAGAAATACTCACATTTTGAATGAGTTCCAACTATTCCCTGTAAACTTTCAGCAAGATAGAAACCATTAAATGTTTCACTAGGTTCGGGAGTTGGCCTTCTTCAGGTCTCCCACTTGTCCTACTTTTTCAGAATTTGTCCTACTTTCTCCTACTTTTTAAGACTTTGTTCTACTTTTCTGAGATTTTATCTTTCAAAATAAGTGCAGCATTTTTGGCAGATATTCAAAGTTTACAACCAAGAGTATTCATATTCTGCATGGTCTTGCAGTGTAACTGATAGCCAACAGAAAAGGAGTGGGTAAGAAAGTAAAGTGTCAACAGCATATATTAGAGACAGATGACCATGGGGCTTCCGGAGATCGACCTGGGCTGTCGTCATGTGCACCCTAGGTTATGGGCTGTGCACACAACAGGTCGTGGAATAAATTAAGCTCCTCAAACAGCTTGCCATTAGAAGCAACAAATAGGGGCACCGATGGAGTCGCGGGTGTGAAAAGAAATAGAACCTAAATGTTGTGATAGGACCAAAACACTGTTGAGAGAGACGTTAAATCATATTCACTCATTGTCCGACATCAGGTTATGATAACTGAAGTTTCCCCAAGATTGGCTCAAAGTCAAGGTTAGAAAATGACCATACTGCACGTTTATTGCACTTTCACATAACAATTGTGTCTATCTTCACAACATTTTGCCCTCTTTCTATTTTAAAAGATTATTTTTGGAAAGCCCCAGTGAAAGGTCTGCTTGCTGGTGGCAACATATAAGTCCGTATTGTTGAAGGATGAATTGGAGCAGACCTGATCAAAAGCCACAATGTCATATACATGTATGAAGTAATATCAGAATATAGGGGTTATTTTGAAAATTGCATGGGTTCTGATAATAATATATAAAGAAAAAAAAGTATATATAATTCACATTCAGCACTAAATCACTTAAACAATTCATGTTCCTGGAATAAAATGCTTGGTAATACCAGTTGCTATATGATAACCATCTGAAACTATTGATAAACAGGTTGCAAAAGTGATATCCAATAATTTGTGAACACAATGTTAATGGAATGCAAAAGAATCAGAATAGTATGTATTTTAGAAAATAATAATATGCCATTATTTGACCATCTCATTGTGAGACATCATCACAGCTTATCTGCTTACCAAATTTGTACCAAATTTGAAAAGCTTTTAAGTGCAAAATTTCCGCAACCAGGAGGATTTTTTTTTCATGGAATCAACGTTAAAATTTGGGAAGTTCGTAATGTAAGGATCTTCAAACTGGGAACAGTGTGTGCAATACAGCTTCTAGGGTAGCTTTTCCAGGTTTAACAAGGTTCCCCACATGTAGTCACATCTTGTGTTTTCCTTACATGATGAATAGGCCTAAAATTTTCAGAAAGAATATGGCAACAACATCTCTCTTTCTCTCAGAAGTCTTAACTATCCATTTTGCATTCTCATTTAAGCATACAGAATATATTTGAACTTTTGGGAATTTCCACTTTTCAATCATTTGTAATAAATCGATCACCCCTCTGTTTTACCATCTCAAATATCACTTCCGGTGATCGATTTATTAGGGGAATTCCCGTAACCTTTTCCCCAGCCATGTTCCACAATTAAATATTCAGAATCAGTTTTTGTTTCAACCAAATGAAAAGTCTGAAGTGAATTTTGGGTAACGCACAATATCAAGTAACAACAAGGGGGAGGGAAACTCTGATGAATTATTATTATGAATAAATTCAGCATGTACTGGTATCAAGATTTAGTGACTGGTACTTGGAGAGTGAACTCCTGGGATGGGAAATCTGGAAAAGGAATGTCTTCAGTCTTCGAAATTGAGACATTTTTAGACATGGCAGTGTGACTAACGTCACAGGACCTACAAAGTAGGGTAGGCATTAGGACTCCGACATGCACTGAACTCTTGGAAAGTTGAAATCCTGCCAGTCAGAATCACCAGTGATTTTTATCAAAAAACACCACATGCACTGAACTCTTGGAAAGTTGAAATCCTGCCAGTCAGAATCACCAGTGATTTTTATCAAAAAACACCAGAAATTTTCATCAGAAGTAGGTCAGATCGGAACTTGCTGGTAACAGTCCCCTAATGCAGCTTCATGCAAAAAATCAAGGTTCTAATGTCAAGGGTTCTCCTTATTTTGCCGACGAAAAGGATTCGGATGGACTCACTCACTCACTGACGGGCGGACTACCGGACAATTTGCAGATGGTAGCCTACTGCCTACTTCGTAGGAAAAATCTTGTAAATACTAATGCATGAAACAATGCAAAGATTGCTTACAAGTTGAGTTGAGATCATTCCTGTTTCGAGAACTTCCCAAGCTGTAGATAGCTGGGATGTTTAGCTGTTTGGTAATAATCAGTAAGAGCCTTATGGGCTTCAATAGCTGTAGATAGCTGGGATGTTTAGTTGTTTGGTAATAATCAGTAAGGGCCTTATGGGCTTCAATAGCTGTAGATAGCTGGGATGTTTAGCTGTTTGGTAATAATCAGTAAGAGCCTTATGGGCTTCAATAGCTGTAGATAGCTGGGATGTTTAGCTGTTTGGTAATAATCAGTAAGAGCCTTATGGGCTTCAATAGCTGTAGATAGCTGGGATGTTTAGCTGTTTGGTAATAATCAGTAAAAGCCTTATGGGCTTCAGTAGCTGTAGATAGCTGGGATGTTTAGCTGTTTGGTAATAATCAGTGAGAGCCTTATGGGCTTCAATGGGATGTCTGTGCATGCCCAACTATAAAAACTTTAGAACACTATTTGAGAATAGAATTTGACCTTGATGAAATAGGAGAAGGTCAATCAACTTAAATGTTCTACCATATACCCTCTGCACACTTTATATGAAAACATACAGAGAAGCTGTTTGAAGTACAAGTTGATATTTTTTCTAGGAAAAATAACATTAAATTGGATTTTTTAACACAATAAAACAGATGTCGCAAAAAAATGTAAATTGAAGCTTCAACCTAGCTCTGACCAATGACGTCAGTCCCTATTACGATCACAGCATATAATATCAACTAGTCGGTTGAGTCAGATGTCCTATTGTGATGTACATTGCACAACAATTGGGTATGACATCATCATGCATCAACGAAGGCATTACCTTTTAGCTTTTGGGTGTTGTTGGCATTGCAATGGAAATGTTGCCTAGAATATTCGCTACGATTGCTCATCATGAGCCATCGTAATCAGACTCCATCTTCATGGGTCAGCAGGTCACGGCCTTCGCCGTTTCCACACAGTTGTGATATCTGAGGGTTTTAAGTTTGTTTTTTTAAACTTTGACCATTCCCAAGAAATTTAAACCGGTAGTAGATATCAAATATAACCCCTTAGTATATTTGCAGAGCCTAGACGTAATCCAATTTAGAGACATTTAAATGTCTTGAACGAAAGCCTGGTGATCCCTCAGTTTTAATAGATTTTCCAATTCAGCATTGTTTCAAAAAAATACTGAGGCATTTTTGAGAAAATGACATTTTAACTTCAGAAAATATTAGCTTTTTCCATGAAAATAGAGGCATTTTTCATATAATTCCTATCTAATCCCATATATTAAACCATGATAGTACACCATATAAATCCCTAGATTATGCAAAATTAAGCCTGGTGACCCCCGAATTTTATTCTTTATTTTAAATGTTGAAGGTTTGCTCTACCCCCTGTCTAAATATAAGAAAAATGACATTTTATTTTCAAATCGTCTAAAACCTCCTTAAATATGATAGTATTTTTGTTATTTTAGAATCCCGAATGCGACTCGACCAACTTTCAGAACTAGAATCTGTTCTATATTAAGATAGTTGAATCCCAAAGTAACGAAAACATTGTTATACGATCACATTCTGAATGACAAACTATATTCTTGTGTTAAATATGGATTGAATGAATGCCATTCGATTTTTGCAAATGCAGATTTTCTGAATTGACAAGGCTGGTTGAGAAATTCGCTAGAAAATGAGATTGGCAATGCTGATCATTCACATACTGCACTTACGACTCAAGGTGAAGAGCATTTCTATTTTCTTCACAATTCTGTAATTTTTCTTCCATGAATTCCCCGGCCATGCTGCTGCCATCATATAGTAACTATGAAGTATCACAGACTACTATTTAGGCTAGTAGTATAAGGGAGGTTTACTTACCACAGACTATCAGTACCCAGCACACCCAGGTGTCCCCTTTTGCCATATAGTGGTTTATCCAGTTGTTATGCTGAAAAGGTAATGGGACAATTCATGAAATAAATTGTGACACGGTTAAAATAAATCTTCTTTTTTTTAAGGAAACAAGTCTATCTTCCAGGTCAGAAACTTTACGTTATTAGAACAAAAGACAGATTTGGAGGTGATTATTTCCGGCGGCGCTGCGCCGCCGGATATCTGATTTCGGTAAACATGGGAGCGGCCATCTTGATATTGGACGAGTAACAGGTGTTTTCTCGAGCCATACTTCACAGACGTGCCGTGGAGTGATCCAACTAGTTTCATATCGTAAAATGACAGGATTGTATCACCCGTTCGTGGTTAATATTAATTTTGTTATACTGAATTCATCGAATAAATGTCCTTTAGTACTATTTTATTATGGCTGAGAGACCAAATCGATGACCGTACATGACCAAGTTATTCACCTGTACGTCTGCAGCAAAATTTTTGAGATTGAACTGCGAGTTACTAAAAACTCGCAACAGTAAAACACGCGGACCGGATTGATGTGTAGAGAAAGTCGATCAAGGCTTAATTTACAATGACACACATCAATAAAGAAATAGTGGCTTGATGATGGATCCCATATAATGCCACAGGGCGAACTCTTACATCAGGCTATGTGAAGTGACTTAATACGTCAACCAGAGAACATTACTTTCAAAGTCCTAGTTGGACATGCGGTTCATGTGCACATTTTGCCATCCGGCTAACCCCATACTTTCCAGATGGGTCCTTGCGCGAACTACATTAGTCAAACCTTTAATGAAAACAAACAAATCAACGGTTTTTTTTACCATAATGGTGCATCGTGACCTGTATTCACCAGTTGCACACGTAATCGGCTTGTAATACGCAGATTATAAGCTACAAACGTTTCCGCCGGCATTGATGCATCTGCATCAATAAGTTTTCTGTTACATTAATTGTGGGGAATATTTATGTGATGGTCTAAGGGGAAGCACTCTGTGTCGACAAGCTTACAGCAGGGGAGACAATCACTCAAATAGGGAGACAATCATTCTAGTATGGACTCTTATACCTTGCCCTCGGACTTGTGGAGATAATGAGAACCAGCAGTGTCTTTCATCTCGTATCACTGATTGGTTTATCTTATTTTTTCCTGGTTTATTTAAAACTATATTGATGTTTTATGGTTCCAGTATCTCTAACCGGCTTCAAATTTTCGCAGTTGTGTTTCCAAATAATACATCATTCACTATGGGTGAAAAAAATATAGTATTTCTTTATTTGGAAAATCAGAAATTGAAATTGAGCGGTCAGACAAAATGTCTGGAGATATCCACTTCAGACTGAAGAAGTTGGTGAGCACTGCAGGTTTTGATAAAAAAATTAACTTCCTTCAACTTTTTAACAAATAATATTGAAAATTAGGTAACACTTTGACTCGAATGCCAGTCAAAGAAAATCGCTCCTTGGTAGTTTTGCTCTTTTTCTCCGTTGAATTTTTTACCACATTTTCAGATTGGCCACCCCAATGCTGATGTTTTGCATGAAGTCTTGAAACTTGAAATATGGACACAACAGTGTACATATAGTTTTTAGAATTATTAATGATTGTCGTAAAATCATTTTCTGCCCAGGACAATTTTTTTTAAATGAGGCACGCTAATTTTGTTTGATTAATGAATACTTAAGAAGTTTAATATTAGCGAGGACATATGAAGGCTAAATTTTCGCAATTCGCTGTAGCAATCAGAAGAACAAAATTGTCACTAAATTCTGATTCTCTGAATGAATAGCTTTCTGAAAATATAAAACTTATTTTGTCGAGTTCATTTTATTGCAATTTTATTGCAATTTAATTGAGCAAAAACTGATAAGGTTTCGAAAATCGCATCGCCACTAGGGATACTGGAACCGTAAGGAACTTCACAATATCACTACATGTCAGGTGCATCATCACACCCAGGACTCTTGCGAGGCTATCACCCGCCATATGCCAAGTGACCGGCGCAGATCTGGACCAGTGGCATCGCTCGGCCAGCCAGATCAGCCAGTCAGTCATCGCAAGATGGCTACTCATTGCTTGTTCTCAGATCTCATGAGACTGGCGACAATGTCATTCCTATCCATCTCTTTAAACATATTCGATAGTGCATAATTGAAATAGCTCACGTTTTTCACAGCGATTTCAAATGTCAGAAACACAAACACATGAGAATGATGAATAAATGATTTAGTCTGCAATAAATTGACTATGGAACAACAAAAACCTATTTTACATTCACCAGATCATGTTAATATCACTTTTACATGTTATCATTCAATGAAGTTTTACAGAAATAACAAAGCATCATGGGATATCTTATTCTTACGATTTTAAAGCACCTGATTGGTCAATTCAAATTTTCAAACAGAAATGCAGGATTTTCATTGGCTTGTAGAGAAAATTGGAAGAACATCCAGCCAATCATGGAGTTTGTGCAAAGGTTTATTACCTTGATGATAGCGGCCCACTTGACAATGGAAAGGCCGAGGCCAGAGAGGGCACCACATCGACCTGCTACCGTGTTGCTGATACACAGGGAGACCAGAAAACCAATCCAGTTAAACAGAAATGAAACTGAAACCAAGAGTAAAATTGAGGTCATATTTTGCATAGAAATACCAGCAATTAAAACCAAACAGTTCACCACAGAACTCCTTGTCACATGTCTTTTGTATTGGTGAATTATTCAATCTTTCCCCCATGTAGACTAGTTTTGACGAGTTGTGTGGACGGACTTTGGTGGATGGTCATGTAACCCATCATGACTGATTTTGACGAGTTTGTTGTCATTATTGTCTGGCCGTTTTCGATAGTTCTAATTCTTTCACATCTTCTCAGCATGTTGTGATGATTTCCATCTCATATCCAATAATATTCATGTATTTTCCTGATTTGTTTTGCTGTTTAAAGAGAATTCCCCATATATATTTCTGTAAGAATGGATAGACTCTATGGAGTAGCTGCTACAGTGAGCAACATCGTTGCATGAGGGCAAATGCACTGCCCAGCATCCCAATGCACTAGATATACATGTATACATATACATATATTTTTCATGTGTCACAGTATTTGGTCATGGTCATGGAGATTTGTAATGGTTTGTGGAATACAATCATATTTCAACAAGTAAATTTGCTGATGGGTTAAAAAGCCTCGCATTAAAGGCCTGGTGAAATGCAAAGGTTGCAATTTTCGGCCACATTTTGATTGAATGGATGCTAAAAGATGGATCGGTTGGGTAGAAAAATCAATCCGGCCCCAAGTCAATTTAGTGGAGAATGGAAAATCGGTGAATGATGGGCCTTTCATGAAAACATGCGTTGAATATATCCCTTGATTTTGGTGTTGTCTTATTATGACGTCATCTAGACCCGGTATCCGGAACCGATATGCATGGAAGTGTAACGTTACCTCCTAACATCATGCCGCGTTGTTGGGTCAAATTTATCCCTTATCCAATAGACTCTTTCGCCATTTCATTTTTTTGCAACTGCGCAGCGTGTGCGCAGCTTTTCGTGAACTTCCTGTTTGTACCAAGTCGGAAGTTTTTAACGTTAGAGAGATAGGCCGAGTGTTGGAAAACAGTTGATATTTTGTGCAACTGTACGTAAAATCATTAAAAAATCTCATGGACTACCGCCAGATAGGCGAAAGAACGGCTCCGGATATTTATTCACCCTGAACACAATTTAGTTCCACAGAAAAAGTACTTTTCCCCGAGATATGACCCACTTTCAACCTGGCCAGGATGCGGCCGTTGGTACAAGTGACCTTTCGTGACCTCGCCTTGTGCGCATGCCCAGTTACCCTAGATTTGTAATGGCGATCTCGGCTATTCAGACACCATATGGCATGAATAATTATCAAATAGTAACAAGGAAGTGAGCCAAGATGCAGGGGTTGAAATGTTTGTAAAAAATTACTTGCCCCAGGTGAAAAGTGATTTTTCTTTTCACTTGTCACATGGCTGTCAGCAGTTGTCTCAAAATATTACCATGTTTTGACTGTTTCTTAAATAAACTCAACTGTGTTGTATTTTTTCAGGAAATAAAACACTCAAGTACATTTTCCCGCAGCTTTCGTTAAAATACAACCATGGCCGATCTGTCCTCCATTCATTGCTAAACTTCGAAATTCTGGCTTTTTAGGCTTTTCCTGTAGCGCCCTCACTCTCAGACTCTTGTGGTATTGATCAGTCTCACTGGTCAATGTGGTTGCCATTTCAACCGATTCGGTTGGGGTTTCATTCCGACGTTTCAGAAAACGATCCATATTATCGTCGCAGAATAGTTGCAACTGACGCTCTATTCAACCGAAATAATCGAACTACCATGCCCAAACAATGTGTTATCGCTAGGCTGCATCGAGATTCTATATATTAATGAAATCGCGCATACCATAATCACTCGACTTTCATGAGGTTTTTCTATCTTCGCACACAGGAGAATGGTTTTCAAAAAGACAGTGACAACAATGACATTGTTCGTACGGGCCATGGAATCAAGTAAATTTTATCAACTTTAGGCCCTGCGGAAACTATGCTACACACATGTTTTGTTAGGCGAATTATATATCTGTTACAAATAAAAACGTTGGCACGTTATGCATTTGTTGTCGCAGGCGACGTCACTTTTTTTTTTGCTTGTCACTTGCGAAAATCACTCGTCAACAACAAGTAGATGGGCGTGATTTTGTGCGCTGTAGATGACATCACCGACTGCAACGCACTGAAGTGAAATCAAGTGGAAGTAATCACATAGCTCTCGCCTGCTGCAAGTGTGGGGCTGCTTATTTTTTTATTATTTAATCGAATTTACAATCTACCAATGTAGGAAATATTTCATTTGTAGTGAAAAGTTCATTATTTCAAAACTATTAACCTGTGTTGTATTCAATACTGAAATTCTTTTGCATTTCACCTTCACCAAATGAACACTGTCAGTCACACAATTACATGTGACTGGTTAGGTTTGAAAGTTCAATACATTACACAGGTCCATCTTTTGTTTTTGTGTCACAAAACAAAGTAATTTTTGGCTAGAACAATCTAGATGGGAGGTTTGTCAGCAATACACAGGCTTGAACACTAGAAACTTACACGAAAGACTGATCATTACAAATGTCAGGTACTAATGTTTTGTGAATCTAACAATAGTGGTTTTACATGTCACACACGATGATGAGGATGGAATAAAGAAATGGGCGATGTACTTACTGATGAATGTACAGAGAAACAGACCGTCAGTACCAACTGTCATTCCAGAGAAGTGATCACTCTCTTGGTCCTAAGATACAAACAAGAACAGACAATTTGATTTTATTAAAATCATGTGGGCTTGATCCAGACTACACAGAAAGAACAGCTAAGTTATGATTTCATATTTGATGAGCTTGGAGGTAAAAAATAACTGAAGCTCTGATTCTGCCTGTCGAACAATGTTCGAACCCCAAATGTATCGGACTATGGGACAGGCTAGCTATGTGATTGGTCAATATCTCCCTAATATAATCTGTGGCGTGTCCTCCTCCTCCTCCTCCACTTTACTCACTGTGTCCTACTTCTCCTCCTCCTCCTCCACTTTACTCACTGCAGTCTGCACACCGAGTCGCATAGGTGTGGCGCGGGATAGGGTGGGGCGAGAGACCTGGGGTTTTCGCTACCTGAGATTCCATGGGCCAGGCTTGCACCCTACAGTAGAATGGGTTGACTGCGCATGCGCGATGAGTAGTAGTATAGAAAGGGCACGCGATCACCCTATCCCTATAGGTGTGGCGCGGGATAGGGTGGGCCGAGAGACCTGGGGTTTTCGCTACCTGAGGTTCCATGGGCCAGGCTTGCACCCTACAGTAGAATGGGTCGACTGCGCATGCGCGATGAGTAGTGCGCGATGAGTAGTATAGAAAGGGCACACGATCTCTCTATCCCTATAAACTAACCCATGGGGGTTCATGAGCCATGGGGGTGAAATCCGTGGTGTATGAGGGTCGGCTCATGTGGGTTTCACTTCTTAAGGGTCGGCTCATGTGGGTTTCACTTCTTAATCCGTGGGTATGAGGGTCGGCTCAGATCCCCTGGGGTGGGGACATGCCCCTGAAGGCAGTGAGTGGGTTCAATGAAAGCTCGTTCAGATAAATGCCGGTAGTTCAAAATCAATGAATGAGTGAATGAATGATTTAACATTGCTTTCAACTCTATTTCAGTCATATCACGACGTTTGGTTCCTATTCCTTTTCACACCCGGGAACCCCACGTGTAGGGTCCTATTCCTTTTTACACCCGGGAACCCCATGGTAGGGGTCCTATTCTTTTTCACACCCGGAAACCCAACGGGTGTTTCAGTTAGCCAGGGCTCTCAAGGAGAGGCGAGCGATCACCTCACGCGCCTCTCGCTCGCCTGAAATAAAAAAATGGCGAGTGGCTCACCTGTTTTCATCGGTCAGAATAAAATTTAATGACATCTTCAGCTGTTGCTGTCAAGTTCTTGGCTTCCAAAATATCTTGTTGTTCATCATTGGCATGTTTCATAGGTCAGAATAAAATTTAATGATGTCTTCAGCTGTCGTAAAATTCTTGGTTTCGTAAAGATCTTGTTGTTCAGCAATTTCGGCCGTTTCCGCTTCATGTGTTTGTGCAAAAAGTATAACCCTGTGTCGGAACGAAATTACAGATCCGTTATGGGTAGACTGGTTGCCTCCCTTGTATTTCCATACAGACACGTTTTGAGACGCGGGTTAGGATTTCCACAAATATAAAATCCATCAAACACCACGGCTCAAACCACCATGGCATCACTCCATTTTAAACATTAGTTTTCGATTTACTCTCGCTGTTACGCGGACTTTCGTCCCACGATCAATTGCTCTCACGCAATTCCGGTGTCAAGCACGCCTTTTCGTTCCTGACAATTTTGTCACTGTTAGCAAGCTGTTAGTGGAAAATTGCACGATGTCAAATCCGAAAGGAAAGCCGATAGAACTATCAACGTACCTAAAATGGGGAGAGGAACTTACATCAGTGTTCCGAATTAAAGAAGACTACAACACTGTTCTGAACCGCGCATATGTGACCCACATATTCTGTAATGTGTGTGCCCGAAATGCCGACGCCATAACAGCTCACCCGTCGTGTCAGGGGAAGGCAAAGCGGGACATGCTCTCGTACGTGCATGGGACATCCTACGTGTCGAAGTTCAACTTAAAACATCATCTTCAAGGGAAAGCCCACAAAACTACTGTTTGTGTAATTGGTTCAGTTGCAGTAAAGGTTTGACTTGAAAAAAACATGCAATTTTTGTCAGTCTTTAACTTTAAGATTCTACTTGTAGAAGTAATTTTAGCATTTCACTCGCCACAGGAATTTCTCAGGCGAGTGATAAAAGCACTCGCCTCACTCGCCTGAGCTTAAATTCAGGCGAGTGACGAATCACTCGCCTTCAGTTGCTCCTTGAGAGCACTGGTTAGCTGCCTCTTACAACAAGCTGTCTGAGGAGCTGAGGCCTTCCTAATTGATTACAAGCATTTACTTGTGTTTTGGAGAATTTTTTATGAAGTCAGTCGCAGAAATGTTCATACACTAAGGATCAAGGATATCAGCTTATCCTTGAAGAAAAGTGCACATCTGCTCCAAAAGGTAATTGGTAAACCACCACACAGCAGCTATTTGCTACAAAGTAGATCAGGGAACATTTGGCATCTACCTTTTGGGAAGGGCAGTTTTGAGACAAATCTCTGGCAAGAATCTGGATTATGAGCAGCCACTAAAAATCAGATCTCAAAGCATGGTGTGTATAAAACAGAAACAATACAACCTGAAGTTATTGTTGCTTTGTCTATACAATTGTATCCATGGGTTTCCACCAAAGCATACACTACTCCCCCCCCCCCCCATTTCTCGCTTCTCGCTCCAGTGAGTATGGAACAATGCCCTGTTGAGTATTACAATGATGACAATATCTCCAGTGAGTTGGGACAATGCGCTGTTGAGTATTACAATGATGACAATGTGTCAGTACTGGGATGGAGATGCTGGATGTGAGTGAGCGAGTTAGGGTTTAACGTTGCATTCTGTAATATTTCAGCCATATATGGGCGATATAACTAACTACGATATGCAGGGCTTTAGATTACGTTAATTTGGGCACCCCCTGTATCTGCCGAGCGAAGCTAGGCGAGAAATTTTTAGGCGGAGGGTCCGGGGGCCGCCGGAGACCTAAGATGCCCGGAGATTGATTCTAAGCAATTTCAGAGGTTCTACAGGGGGTTTTGATTTACTACTATTTATAAGATTGATTGCAAAACATTAATAAAAATATGGCAAAATTGTTGTCTATATATATATATATATATAGAACAAAAAGAATGAAATCCCCCAACTGTGATTTCGCTATCTGGTGATTGATGAGATAATCAAGAGTCAACAGTAAGTGGGAAAAATATTCACGATTCTTAGTTATCGTTGTAGAATGATCAGACTCAAACAAACCAGCAAGGTCCCCACGTGCTAGAGTGCGCTTTGCGTTTCTCTCATTTATTTGAGAACGGGAATGTAGATCTGTACGTAGATGTTGCTGTAATCCGCGTGTTGGATGATCCCCAAGACCAGACCTCCCACTGAGGAATACTCGAGCCATGGGGTTTTTAGAATCACCGGGCGAGGCGTAGACATTACATGTTTTACAAATAAAACATTTGCGTATACGAAGTCCGAAAATTGATGCAATAGACTGTCGATGTTCCGCAGTCTCTGGTCTGTCTTACCCGCGGATTTCATTTCAGACTTCTTCGGTACATTTTCAGGGGGCAATGTAGCAGAGCTCTGCCCGCGGAGTATCATTTTCCCTCTCACCCAGAACATCGGTCAAAACACCCTCTTCCCGGTCAGATTGTTCTAATCCAACCCTTTAGCCCGTTTCTGTTGGAGATCGTTCCAAAATACCTGTTTCGGTTTCCAGAATTACGTCCTTTTCTGGCTCGGACGATCTGGCCATTTTCGCGGGAATTTGGCTTTCACTCGTGGATGGTACGTCGTAGGGCGGGGCTGAGAAAAATTTCCTAATACAGAGGCCACTGGTAGCTGCGCCTTGCTCATCTGATCTGACTTCTCGTTTTGTCATCTCGTTTTGTGAAATATGTCCCACTTGCTTTATTGTGGGATTTACCCGTTGTCCTAGGATGACCACGACGTCCACTCATGGTAATGTTTTTAGACGAATATCGTGTTGAAAAACTTAGCTTTACACAATTTGGCACTGTCAAACTACGCCGACAACCTGACATATGTTAAAATCGGAAACCGTCAAAGCGCGGCATGTCTGTCGGCTCGCTGAAACGGAGTTTTCTCTTTCGCACAGCAAATTAATCTAGGTAAACCTCGTTCACCACGCTAACTGAATGCGGCCGAGTCAAACATGATTCACAGAACCAACTTCATATTTGAACTCGCCGCCAGTGCAAAATTAAAGCTATGTCGTAACTTTTCAATCCCAGACCACGTGTTGAATACATTTTCCGGGCCTGATGCTGCATGTAGTTATAATATAGGCTGTACCACATGGTTATAACGTTACACAGAATTGGAGCCCGGGAATCAGTATAATGATATGAGCCACTGAAGGTTTCCGAGTGCTGGAAAACCCGTATGATCTTCGGTCGGCAATCTTTGAGTTGACACTTTTATGTTTTGCAATGAATCTTTTACATTACCGGTACTTGAAAATAATAGTAAAGATCTTCTTAATTTGGGCGGGCTAATTTGGGCGTACGTAATTTGGGCATGACGTTTACCGTCGCAACTAATGTGTAATCTAAAGCCCTGATATGATTAGCTGCACATGTGTGACTATCCATGTACAGTCATCATGTAGAGGAAACTAATCTTCCTCTCATGGCAACAGACATGGCACAAAACTCATGCTGCTCACCCTCATGAGGCTTGTAGATGCTGGGTTTGAAATAGCATATTCAAAATTATCAGACATTTTCAGAAATTGATCAATCATAATGCCTTCACATAGGCAGGATAAGCACTTTTTATCAGACAAGGTCAAATTTTGATCAGATACCGGTGACGGTCATCCTGGATGAAGAGCATACCTGTCTCTCTGGGTCTCCAGTTCTGGTGTTCTCCTCTTGACTCTCCTGTTCTTTGGTCCTCTCAGCCTCCTCATATGAGGGAAGATCCGTGGCCACCTTGTACGAGGGTAAACGTGCACTGTAAACTCCATGGGACTGATCTGGAATAACAACAATTACACATAGTAGTTTAGCAATTGGCATATTATCTTATAAAGGTACCACAGTCTACCATTGTGATCCGACATATGCACATTTGTTTGCAGACCAGGCTGCACCAAGCTTGCACAGAAGTTTTAACATTGGCTCACAATTGCCATACAGATGATCCCAATGCAAAAGCATACAAGGGACCAATTTGTTTGTGAAGTGACAATTAACATATCCAAGTAATACATCTCGAAGGTTGACAGCATACCTGCAGGTGCCTAAGGTTGAAGGAGATTAGCAATAGTTTCTTTATAAATTCAGTGCCCAGTAAATAATTGTTTGATAATTTGAAGTGAAGAATGTTACAGCAGGTTTTAGTTTGATGTATCAGTGTTGTGGTGTCAACATAATAATAAAACTTGAGTTCACAGGACATTTTGCATGTTGTATGGATTTTTTTTACTTTATCCAGAGTTCAAGAGGAGTAGTTGAGGTACATATTTTTTGGCAAAGTCCAGGAGGTGTACTTGAGGTGAGAGAGAGAGAGAATTAAGGTTTAATGTCACGTTCAGGTACTTGAGGTGTAGGTAATTTAAAGTTGATACATGTTTTTTCGACAAAGTCCAAGAGGTGTACTTGAGGTGTAGGAAATTAATTATTTAAAGTGACATTCTGGCTAGAATGATGATCCAGCATAGGGAGAGAATTACATTTTAATGACATGTTCAGCAATATCTCATCTTTATTGCGAGTATGAATAAAATTGTGCTGGCAATTACTTACAATAAGAGGATGGGTACATGTATATAATGCTCAATTCCAAGATGTACAGGGGTGTCTTTCGTGTAGGTGGATAACTGTAAAGGTATATAAGCCAAGCTTCTTTCAGTGGGATGAGAAAATGTACTCGAGGTGTAGGTAAATTACATGTATTCGATACACGCATATTTTGGGAAAGTCCATAAGGTGTACTTGAGGTGCAGTACATAACATGTCTATTTTGACAAAGTCCATGAGGTGTGCTTGAGGTGTATACACCTTGAGAAAGAAAATTGAGTTTTACACCTCGGGTACATACACCCCAACTACACCTCAACTTCAGGTGTTCACCTCAGGTCTGTAAGGGTAAGTACGATTTTTGGACAAAAAAAACTGTTTGAATTCGTCTAACATCATCTACTGTGACAGAGCTGACACCATTTTTATTTTACATTCATCTTGCATTCCTGTTTGCCGTAATTTTTACCAGCTTGTTGAGTTGGTAGTGGTCAAAAAATGTCAAGTGTGTAGCTGATTAATTTGTTTTTCTGTCATCATGACTTTTAAACATTGCTGATGTCATATTTTCTATGACAGAACTGATAATAACTAGGGCACAACGTTTTATTCTTTTCCTCCAGGAAGCAGAGAACTCTGCTTGTTTATAGCTAATGTTACTTTGAATAGTATTAGGTTATGCTGGTCAGGAAAGTCTTCAGAGTTGTAGGAGACGATATGACGCAATCAACAATATGAAATGACAATGTCAACAGAGTTGCCAGTTTCACAACTAAACTAATAACTGGCATACAAACCAGTGCTCGAAATGTCTATCTGTTTGCCGGACATGTCGGGCAAAAAACGTACTGTCCGGTAAAATGGGTTTGTCCCTTGGACAATTGTCCGACACAGTTTATCAGCCCTGAATCTCTAGAAAATACAAAAACCTGCTATGAGATCGCTTATAAAGGCAACCACTTCATCTTAGTTTTATTCCCCGAATTCATGTGCATTTTTGATAATGGTCTAAATTTTCGACGTCATCCTTCTACTTTTACCATGTGTCTATGAGCACTTTACATCTCGACTGCCTGTCAGGCAGTTGAAAGTATTTATAGGCCGTCGTGTGAAGCGTGTCGGTCACACGGAATGAGGTGTACATTGCAGGGAAACCTCGTGTTCGGTCGACAACTTTGACTTTACGTTAAAAAAAAGTCGGCGACCAAGGGGAATTAGAAAGATCGGAAATACTGCCCAATAGTGCAGACAAAGCCCCAAAAGCTCTGCCTGCATCACCGCCATCTAGCGTGGTAGTGACATGAAATTTTAAGGCAGATTTTAAGAAATATCGACCATGGTATGATTACAGCTCTGGACGTTAATATGCGAGAGATAAACCAAAAGTAAAAGGTGAAGGTCGCTTGAGAAATTCATTTGTGGCTGGTTCAGCAAATCTCAGAAAACAGTTCAATGAAGCAAAACAACATCAGTTTGTCTGACAATAACTTTTGTCCTGAGAAAGATGAAAATGTCCGGCAACTTTTTTGACCAGCAGAACGAATGTCCTGCTGATGATTTTGGATATTTCTACCCCTGCAAACCCTCTGACTGGGTATGGGGCCTAGTTTACAGCCTACTGTGGCCTCCTGGTAAGCGGGTGGTGGAAGGAACATGACCAGTCTCACAACTAAACTACATGTTATAGCTGGGATAGAAACCCTCAGACTGGGTATGGGTGTCTTGTTCACAGCCTACTGGGGGGCACAGTGGCCTCCTGGTAAGTGGGTGGGGGCAGGAACATGGCCAGTCTCACAACTAAACTACATGTAATAACTGGGATACAAACCCTCAGACTGGGTATGGGTGTCTTGTTCACAGCCTACTGTGGCCTCCTGGTATGTGGGTGGGGGAAGAACCAGGGCCAGTCTCACAGGTACAGCTGGCACTTGGGCTTCATCCCCTTGTAACTGAAAGAACATTAGATATGTACATTACAGTACACCCATCTACCCAACTGCTAAATAAATCTCAACTGATATGTTTCAGGGTGTGAAATAACCCTTTGCCCGGTTGCCCGGGGCAACCAAAATTTCCTTTGGGCAACTAAATTCTTCTTTAATTGCAATGCATCTGAATATGTTGGTTGCCCGTACTTGCCCATGGGCAACTAGAATTTGATTTCCTATTTCACACCGTGTTTGAATGTGTGATTGTACCTTCACATTTCTGCATGTACACACATCCTTATATGGCAATTTTATGAGGCCACGAGGTGAAGTTCTGGTATGATATGTGAGAGGACAACGGACCAACAAAAATTTGCCCGAGGGGTAAAAACTAAATATTTTCACAAAAACTCAATTTTCGAAGCATTGGTGTTGTTGTCAATGATATTAAATCTAATTCTCACAAAGCTAACAAGAGCCCAAGGGGCTTCAATATATGCCCATACATCCAGAATTACACTGGTCCAACTTTCAAGGTTGTTTAATGGCCTTGATCCCCGATTAGTAGCTAGCAATCCAGAGAAAAGTCTATGATTTTGTGCTTTTGAGAACATAACATATCACATCTTATACTGAATGATAAACTAAAATGGAATTAACTCTTGGTAACTAGGTGACCTTGAAACAAGAGCCGAGAGCTCACATATCCCACACTGAAATCGACAATAGTCAAAGACAAGAAATTAGTAGTTTTCCTTCAAATAGAATTGGTGCCCTTAACCCGACTCAGATTTATAAATCATCGTCGCTTATCTTTCCTTGATTGTGACGTCATGTCAGACCAGCCAGCTGAAGACAGAACATTGCCAGTACCGACATCCAGCCAGGCAGCGAGTCAGATGTGACGTCACAACTGGCATCAAACAAGGGGAGATAAGAGATGCAGATTCATTTTTGAAATCGGCCTGGCTTGAGATACCGGTAATAACTCTGAAGCACTTTTCAAAGCTACTACGAGACAAATACTCGCTCTAAGATGAAACAAAGTAGATCTATGCCAATAGTTCCATCATTAACTAACCCATGAAGTATATTTATAAATATGACAACCTTTGCAGTTTGAGTTTTTGCTTCGTGTGCTAAAGAAACAAAAGAAGTGCAAAAAAACAATGATATTCGCGATGTATACAACATACAATATATATACGATAGAATTATGGTCCATACTTTTTCAAAAATGGTGGTCTTGGAAACTATGAAAAGCACAATTACAGGCCCAAATTGTATTGTATGTGTTGTGTACAGATCCATCCTGGACAGGAGACCAATAGTCTTATTCCAAAACTGGATAGGAGACCAAAAATGATATGCACTACCCTCACGGACAAGTTTCCCCACAAACAATTTAGTTGAAATTCTGTTCTATTCATTTTTGGTATTGTATAATGTGGAATACAAGATAGATGTTGATGGAAAGATGAAGTTCTATGTGTCATGTTCTGTGAAGCTATAGCACTTCTGTGCCACCGTAGATTCCTGAATGATATTATGGGATGTAATTGAGCCTCGTTCTGAGTTTGATGAAATAACATGCGAGAAGCAATCTTGGCGTTGTCTGATTGAATTCGTTGATCATTCCTAATTAATGAAGTAAGGACCGGTCACAACACTATGTATTTTGATCTCAAATACAAAATTTCAGGTGTAATTCTGGTCCATTCAATAGGAAGGTGGGTATAATTTTTGAAAAAGCCATTGTACCAATATGGTTGAGATGTTTAAATTTCTTGACTGAGATTTTCTCGGCTGTATTTAGAATGCACACAGTGTTTCTGGCAGATATTTTTGGTGTATCGCGAACCCGGATGGATCATGTATGACAGTGGGACTTGGGGGTGTGTGGATGTGAATTTCTTGTCTAGTTTCTGATGTTTTATTTTTGTCAGTGAATCGCCTTGGATTGTACGGCATGACTGATAATAAAATCACAGCCATGTTAAGCTGACTAGGAAATAAATGGCCAGGTAAGTAGACAATATCCATATGAG
Organism: Hanleya hanleyi; assembly: GCA_036873755.1. NCBI lineage: Eukaryota > Metazoa > Mollusca > Polyplacophora > Lepidopleurida > Hanleyidae > Hanleya > Hanleya hanleyi. Next base: position 62,247 of record JAVTVY010022291.1, read on the forward strand.
TGCGAAATGATAGGCCGCATTGACTTTTTGAAGCAGAAATCTGCCCAACCTGACGGCAGAAATTTTGTGATCTTCGGTTCGATGGTTAAACCCTACATTGTTAATATCGCGAAATTAAATGTCAGAATGATTTTGCTACCGTAGCTAATTAGTAGATTTGCCGAACTGACAAATACAACAAATATCATCATCTGTCCGGGTTAGTACTCTACTGATATTTTAATCCATAAGAGCAAGACTGCAGTACATATAATAACCTGTGAGGCTGTGTTGGGTTCTTGCAGTGATTTTATCATATCAATCAGCAGTGAAACCTCAGCAGTCACGTGTTTTGACACCGACCGCATTTTGTGACTTGTCATCAGGTCATTGTCTGCATGGTAAAGTGGTTTTGCTGCTACTTGATTTGAGCACCAAATGTGACTTAGTAAGTTCAAAATTGTTGACGGAACCGTGGGACAGACCATTAGACATGACGAAGTCTCCAACAAATTTGTCGAGTGCAAAACTTGCACCGTTCGCGAGTTGTCGATCGTTGTTGTTGTTATCGTTTTTTTTTTCACTTATAAATTCACCACATGCACGAAATCTCTGATTTCAAAATGTCCTGGAGCTTGATTGGAATTTGATAGTACTCACCACTTCATATCTGACCGTTCTATTCATGTCTTAGGTTTTCTAGAATATAACACAGCTATGTTTTTTGCTGGCGAAAATCTGTCAATACTTCCACCTTCTGTCGCCACAATGACCAGCAGTCAATGATCCTAACTACGACGAAACACGTCATCTGATTGGTTACCTTGACGAATATCGTCCATTCAACAGGCTCGTAAGACAAATCTGTTCCGTATATTATAATTAGATCACGTGACATATGTTTCCTTTTTCTCGTTCGCGGTTGATGACACAGCAACAACAAATTGATACGGGATTATTATAACTACATTAGTTGAATCGTCTCAAGTTGCAAGGACCTGCGGATCGGGAACAGCGTTTTCCTTGTGCTCCGTATTTTTGTAACTAGTTTGAATGTTTTAAAAATGTATCTGTAGAATAGTTGATTGATGTTGGGTGAAAAAGTGCAGTTCCTGTCGTGTTTTATCAATTTCATTGCCTGACAGAAATATAAGGCCAAAATTATCTGCAGTAGCTAAAAGATACCAGGACTGGCAAGGGTACTACGCTTGCTCATATTTTTCCTCAGCACGGTCTACTTACCCTCGTGAAGAGAACTATCTAAAGGCTACTTCTTTGCACCGATATATATATATATTCATTTCACCTTACTTACCCATGTGTTCTAAGCACTCAGAAATATATTTTCTGAGCAATCTGATTAAGGATGGAACACTGCAGGACAGCAACAAACTGGGTATGTTTGAGTCATGACTGTTGTTAGTTCCTGGCGCTTGTATAAACTCGAGGGGTCATTCCTCAAACATTGATACTCAAGACATGAAATGTTCTTCATCTTCTACATTATTAATACGCAAAAAGGACACCATCGCTGGTCTGGTGATATGTTTTTATATCTGCCAGTCCCAACGGCTGGTTTATCAGCACTAATTAGGCATCCCTATGTGTTTGTCATTTTCTTCTTTCCTCTTCTTCTGCTTCCGCTTCCGCTCACTTTTCGTTTCCGTCGGATAACTTTTGAATGTCTTTGCCAATCAACTTCAAATTTAGGGTGAACTTTGGTCATGCCTGGTGGAAGACACCTATTGTTTTTCAGCGCTGCCCGAAACTGGAAACTGGGTTTTTTATGGACAAATCTCGTTATATGCAAATTTCCCATTTGTTCAATCTTTTCCGTCGGATAGCTTCCGAATGCCTTCGTCAATCAACTTCTCATTTGCTGTTTGTATTGCTCCTGTCTAGAGGAAGACACCTATTGTTTTTAAGCTCTGTCCGAGACTCGATACTTGTGTTTTATCTACATTTGTTATTATATGCAAATCTCCTTATATGCAAACTTTCCTTTTGTTCAGTCTTTTTCGTCGGACAGCTTTGAAAGCCTTTGCCAATCAACTTTGATTTGTTAACTGTTTTTATTGCTTCTGTCTAGAGGAAGACACCTATTGTTTTTAAGCTCTGTCCGAGACTGGATATTTGTGTTTTATATACATTTTCTGATATATGCAAATTTCCTATCTGGACCATGCATACATGTATATGGTAAAGTGGCTCTCTCTGTTTGGGTACCAATTCCATATTCTTATTTGCATAGATAGCAGATCAGTGATTGGTTCAAAGTTATGAATGTCAAAATAGTCTGAAGCCATTTGCAACTAAAGTACATTAAGTTCCTGGTAAAATTTGCATATAACAGAAAATGTAGATAAAACACAAGAGACAGTGGCCTTGCAGATTTTAAAGTCACTAACATAGATACATTAATTCAAGAACATCTCAGAGCCAAATCTATGTAGGAGGTACAGGTAACAAGACCTTTTTTTATCCCATCGGCATATATGCCGGATGGGATCATGTCGTCACTCTGTCCAACTGGCTGGCTGGCTGGCTGGATGGATGGCTGGCTGGATGAACGACGTGACCGCCCTAAAAGGTGAACCGTTCCATCTAGAGTCTTCAAATTTGGTATACTGCATTGTTGGCTGGTAAAGCACAAGCCTATTGAAATTGGGCACATTTAGTTGATTTTTCTGGTTTCCATGGCAACATAACGAAAAATATCCATATAACGACGTTACCGCTCTAAAAGGTGAACCGTTGCAACTGGAGACTTCAAATTTGGTATACTGCATTGTTGGGTGGTAAAGCACAAGCCTATTGAAATTGGGCGCATTTAGTTGATTTTTGTGGTTTCCATGGCAACATAACGAAAAATATCCACATTACGTCATGAATGCTCTAAAAGCCGAACTGTTGCAGCTGGAGACTTGGCGTGTCCGTGGCGTGTCCCACTCCTCCTAATCCTCCTCCTCCTCCGCTTTACTCACTGCACAGCGTGGCGCGGGATAGGGTGGGTCGAGAGACCTGGGGTTTTCGCTACCTGAGATTCCATGGGCCAGGCTTGCACCCTAAAGTAGAATGGGTCGACTGCGCATGCGCGATGAGTAGTATAGAAAGGGCACGCGATCTCCCTATCCCTATAAACTAACCCATGGGGGTGAATGAGCACTCGTATGATATAACTGGCCGGGGAATCCCCGCAGTACCGAACCTGTGTTAGGTTTGAATTTCGTGTCGCCTTAAATGAAGGACAACATTTCCTTCAATTTTGCTATGAAATCATTCTATTCCACATCATATGATTTACCCTAAAGCTTTTGCATGAACCATATTTTATTTCAGAAGTATAATATGAAATAACTGGCGGGGAAATCCCCGCGGTACCGAACCCCTGGTTTTTGAATTTCGTGTCATCTTAAATGAAGGACAACATTTCCTTCAATTTTGCTATCAAATAATTGTATCTCACATCATATGATTTACCCTAAAGCTTCTGCAGGAACTATTTGTGTCCACACATGTAACTTACTATATTAATTACAACTGAGTTCCTAAAGTTTGGGTGTACACTGTGCATATGATCAATTTCCTGAGTTGAATTGAATTCCACCTTGTGGTTTTCAGACTGACAGATGATGGCATGCAGTTGTCAGTGTGGTTGTTTCATGTACAGGGAGCTTTCTATTGCTTTCATGTCAGCACACCTACCACTACCCCCAAGGAGAGCATGTCCCCAGGTCGCCGAACCGCACCGTCTATCTCCCAAACTATCCCTCGCCCGACCCACATATTTTGTCTTTGAGCATATATATCTCCAATATATCTTGGCAGAAGCTAAAATTTGTGTGTTGTCTGCAATATTGGGATAATTGCAACCCCAAAAGGTTTTAATTTATCAGGCACAGACCCATGTTTTGGTATTTGGTAAATATGTCCCTTGTCTGTATAATACACCTGGGCCTATCATACTATGCCTTTAACATTTTACATTAACCAACAATGCATGTGAACATTTCCTTACACATAATTGAGAGCCACTTTAATGCTCCTCTTATCAGAGCGGGTGGTTGGTGGGTGCCCGCCCCTTTTATATCTAGTTGTCTCTAGCCAACTTTCCATACTAATAAACATGACTGTTTTCCCCCCAACTACTTCTGTTTCCCCTTATTGAATGCCCTTCATCTGTCTATACCGGAGATTTATATTGCTCATGTGAAAGGGACGGCAAGTTCACACTAGGCCGATGGGATCAAGTGTGGCCGTGGCCTCTAGTTTATTCACCTAAAGGTGGCCACACCTGGGAGCAAAGTTAAAATTCAAAAATTTCCGGACAATAATTCCCTGAAAAATTGAACAGATTTTATCGAGCCCATAGGCCCATAGCTTTAACCGTGGAAAGCTTGATACAGGGATTACGGAGTACCGAACCCCTGTTTTTTTTTTTATTTCGTGTCAGCTTAAATGAAGGACAACATTTCCTTCCATTTTGCATTAAATAACTGTATTCTACATCATATGATTTACCCTAAAGCTTATATTATATTTTATTTCAGAAGTATAATATGAAATAACTGGCGGGGGATTCCCCGCAGTACCGAACCCCTGTTACTTTTAATTTTGTGTCATCTCAAATGAAGGTTAACATTTCCTTCAATTTTGCTATCAAATAATCTCGTGAGAAAAGAGAGATTGGGTGATCCCACGGTCCATCGTATCCGTGTCGGAATCACGACGAAAGTCGTGAAGGAAGGCGTATTTTAAATCTTGTCGGGATAGGGGCTTTAATTACACATTTCTGGGATGAATTTATCACTTTTAATAATGAAATTATGTATCTAATATGTTATTTTGTCAAATGTATATACAGCTGCTGTCAAATGCATATATTTGCTTAAATAGTATGCCTTTCGGTAAAATGCAACGTTTCTTCCTTGTAAAGTTCGACATAAGTACGCTATCCTTTCGCTTTTCTTGTAAAATTTGTAAACATGTTAGTCTATATTTCTTGAGACTCCCGAAAATTCAGGGAGACTTGGCAGGTCTGGACAAGCACCGTGTGGAACCAGGGAGGTCAACGAGAAACCAGTGCGTCAGTCCTGCCCGAGTGCAGCGAGACAAGTCAGACTCTACACTGGATCGACCGTGCCTTTTCTGCCGAAGGGGAGCGGGGCCGAATTGGGGGAGTTGGCTGACGGGTCGGCATGAAAATCGTTTATTTTAGATATAAAGCTAATAAAATTCTTGAGATCTGCTGGATCGATACTAAACTGTGCAGGATATCCGACTGAAAGAAATCCGCTTGCAGCACGTGCGATTTGTTGACCGCAAAGTAGTTCGCGAGTGTCGTCACTGGCGTCAGAGTGAAAATAACCAATGTTTCAGTGTAAAAAGCCAACAAAATCTGAATTATTTTAATGTTAAAAAAAAAAGTCAGGATAAAGTAGTAAACAGTAGTATATAATAAAAAGAAATCACCTGGTTCTTGACATGCCATTCTCTTGGACACAACGGAAGTTACAGCGGCTCTAACAAAAGGATCAGCTGTTTTATCGATTACAGTGCCGAGATCGCCACCCGCGCAACTGGAGGATTTTTAACCTAGGCCTCAATGGAGCGTAACAGGTTTTTTTCTAAAAATCTGCTCTCATACTTGAGATAAATTTCTACAACATGGCGAAGTAAAAGATAGTACATCCGTTCAAATTATGTGTTAAAATCAGAGATGAACTAGAATTTTTTTCCATTTACTTCTGGTTTAAAATTAGGCTTTTCAGAGGGAGGAAAATCCCTGTGACATCATTGTATCACAGCGAATGTGTCAAACTCCGAACAGCGCATGTCAGCTGAAAGACTACTGTTTATTGGCTCTCTGTTATGAGGATGGTCATGTGTTCGAGTACATGCGATTGACTGTGGATTGCACCATTTACAAAGAAGATCGCGAAGGTAAGTGCATGGTGTTGATGTCATTTATGCCAGCGGTAGAGATTTTCGCTTGTAACCCGTGTATTGCAGGTTTGCGCCTCGCATATGCGTGATTGACGTTGGTAATTTTAATCGTGTGCACGATTTCTTGTGTGGTTATTTCGAGAAGGAAAATTTACACTGAGAATAACAACAACAATATACACGTACGACTGCACTGATCTTCATCATTGCGCAATACACTGTTGACAAACAATTTAACACACGTGATAGATGATAATATATTCCGAGACGTTTTCAACGATATTTCGGAGACAATTTATCGTTCAACATTGAAACTTCACACAGTATATCAACTAAAAAATATTAATTTTTCCCCCATAGTTTCCTCCCATATTTCATTAAAATCTGTTGAGAATTGAGTGAGAGTGAGTGAGTGAGTAGGATTTAACGTCGTTTTCAACATTGTTTCAGTCATATCACAACGGTGCCTACATGTGCCAGAACACGAGAGTGTCCACAGTTCCTATTATTCTAGACACTGATCAGCCCAGTCAGTACAGCACTCGGAGAATTGAGGAAAATCACCAATATCTGCCATGTTATTTTGGGGCTACGTTGACGTTGATCTGCCAATGTTTTCACATGCAGGCTTGACATCATGACGTAAAAACAATAACCTACAAATCTCCCATATAATTATTATTTTCGCGATTTGTTGAAAACTGCTGGAAGGGTTTCTTTATACTTTGGAAGAAAATTGGTACTTTTTAGTTTATCTCTTGTGTGCAGTTTCAATATCCTTCAATCAATTGTCTCCGAAATGTCGCCGAAACGTCTCGGATATATTATCTGGGACAGACAGTAATGGAATGCAATTAGATTATAAAAAATAAAAGTTAAAAACATGTAAGTTCACATGTCATTCTTATGAATGATGAAAATATCCTCGGTATTTCACAATATAATACATTGGGCTTGGGCTGTTAGCGAATAGGCAAACTGATGCAACTTGGGAAAACACGGGAGAAAGTCTGAACTTATCACTCAGTCACGGAGTGCTCTGAATATTCCCGTACCTGACGTCACCGTCATACATACTCATTTTCAGAGAACTTACTCCTGACTCACTGACAAAAGTAGAAAGCGAAGTTAAGTCGTGTTGATGTTTTATGCCAGCAGCAGTGATTTTCGCCTGTAAACCCGTGTACTGCAGGTTTGTATCTCGCTTTTATATCATGCGTGATTAACGTTGAATGGATATATTGTAGTGTAGTGTGGTTATTTAGAGAAGGCAGAGAGACGACAACAACACTATATACGACTGCACTGGTAGTAATCAATTCGTGGAGTTGACGATCAGATTTGGTGATTTCTTTGAGACAACAGAGGTTAACATTAACCTTGCGCATGCTATGTAAGAAAAAGTATAGTATTCAACATTATGTATAGAAAACTATGATTTATGTGTTATTGTCCAATCATCATAATTCCCCGTTTCCTTCTCAACAACCCGATCTGTATGGATCTAATTGGATCAGTTGCCTGGCTGTGGGATATTGGATGGTAGGTGTCCACTTACATTTTCAATAAATTATGAAAACTAGTAAATATATGTTTTTATTAATTAGTTTTTTCCCCTTTTTTCTCAAATAAAGTCATTCCCTTTGATGCCAAGCCGAGTTTACTGGTTTTTATACGCCCGCCAAAAGGCGGACGTATTATGTGATGGCGGTTTCCGTCCGTCTGTCCGTCCGTCCGTCCGTCCGTCCCTCGTGTCCGTTCTATATCTGGGGTAGTTTTCTATCTACAGTTCTAATTTTTGGTGAGTGGATACCCTACGGGGAGTCGATGTGTCGCTTACCAAAATCAAGGTTGAGGTCAGAGGTCAAATGTCACTGGCCCCCAAAACAGGAAAGCACTGAAGTATTCGTGTCCGATATATATCTGTGAACGTTTTCTATACACAGTTGCAATCTTTGGTGAGTGGATACACTAGGAGACGATGTGTCGTGTCCCAAAATTGAGATCGAGGTTAGAGGTCAAAGGTCACTGTTGCCTTAAATCAAGAAGTCATTGATCATTGACAGTTTTCTATCTACAGTTCTAATTTTTGGTGAGTGGATGCCCTAGGGGGGAATGATGTGTTGCATACCAAATGTAGGTCGAGGTCAATCATTAAAAAATTTTCGTGGGTGGATTCAGTTGGGGGTAGTGAAGTGTCGCATACCAAAAAATAGGTCAAGGTCGAAGGTCAAAGGTCACTGTGACCCCAAAATCAGGAAATTATTAAAAATAACAGTTTTTGTGTCGGTAAATACATTAGTGGGACACGAAGTGTCACCTACCAAAATGTAGGTCACGGTCAACGTCAAGGTCACTGTGACCCCAAAATCGTGAAATTGTAAAAATTATGATTTTCTGAGTCCATTGAGGACTTACAGGGAACCGTTTTGTTATGTACCAAAATTTAGGTCCAGATCAATAGACAAGGTCACTGTGACCCCAGAACGAAGGTCAAAGGCCAATGTGACCTACAAATCAGGAAATCATTAAAAATTACTAATTGTTTGTGAGTGGATTCAATAGGGGGAATGAAGTGTCGTATATCAAAATTAGGTCAAGGTCAAAGGTCACTGTTACCCCAAAATCAGGAAATTATTAAAAATAATTTTTTTTGTGTCAGTAGATACATTAGGGTGACACGATGTGTCACATACCAAAATGTAAGTCAAGGTCAAATGTCAAGGTCACTGTGACCCCAAAATCATGAAATTCATAACAATCATGATTTTTTGTGTTCATTGATACATTGAGGGAAGACGATGTGTCGTGTACCAAAATTTAGGTCAAGGTCACTGTGACCCCAAAATCAGGAAATTATTAAAAATAACATTTTTTGTGTCAGTAGATACATTAGGGGGACACGATGTGTCACATACCAAAATGTAAGTCAATGCCAAAGGTCAAGGTCACTGTGACCCCAAAATCATGAAATTCCTAAAAATCATGATTTTTTGTGTTCATTGATAGATTGAGGGAAGACGATGTGTCGTGTACCAAAATTTAGGTCAAGGTCACTGTCACCCTAAAATCAAGAAATCTGTAAAAGTTACTTTTTCATATACCTGTCGAAGACGAAGTCGTGTAATGCGATGTTGAGTTCCGTCCATTCAACCATTAACATTTGTTGTCCATGGGATATCTCTAGTTTCAAGGTATGTACTGGTACCAAACTTTGAGTATAACTTACTCGCATGGCAAAGAGGAGCCATACATTTTGAGATCAATTTGTCAAAGGTCAACGTCACAGTCCAGCAAAACTGAATCAAGTTTAGCTGAATCTATGTGTTATATGCAGGTTGGAATATTCAGAGTTCTCTCCCATACATGTACATGGCATTTATCCTGTGGAGTTGTCTCCCATGTTTGAAACATGTACATTTAGTTAAACTCTTGTGAAATTAAAACCATACATGTACTAATTTAATGGGGAGAGGAGTCCCTTATGACCTTCATACCTGTTTATTAACCCAGTAACAAATATTTGCTTCATCACTTTCTTCTTCCTTCATCAGGACTGCACAAATTGAAAATTCTTCTTAACCCAAATATGGGTTACGCCTAACATTTTTGGGTAACCCTTCTCTGATTTGCATAACCCATCAATATTGTATACAGGTTAATATCCGTAATTCAAGTGAACTGAAAATGGGTTACGCATAATGAAGATTGCATAACCAAACCTATTGTTCGCGCAATTAGTACAGCCCTGATCATGAAAAATTTTCTCGCCTGAAAGGAATCCATTTGCAGGAAAACTATAGTATTTTCTTGTGTTTAACTATTGTCGATTTCAGTATTGGATATGTTAGCTCTTGATTCAAGGTCAACTTGTTACCAAGAGTTAAGCTCATTTTAGTTTATCATTCAGTCTAAGATGTGATATATGTTACATTGTTGGAAGCACGAAATTGTCGACCTTTCTCTGGATTGATAGCTACCAATTGGAGTCAAGCCTAGTAAACAACCTTTGAAATTTGGACCAATGTAATTCCAGATATACGGGCGTATATTGAAGCCCATTGATCTCGTTAATTTTCTGTATCCCTGACTTCTATGACTGAGAAAAAGAATCCTGCAGGCCAGGCAACTGTGATTCAGACAATGAAAATGGTTTTCAGTCAATATTTTTACCGCCCTCTTTTAAAATCCTACCAGGCCTGGGGGGGGGGATTATGGCCCCGCTACCAAACTTTCTGCGCTATCTCCGGAACGACAAAAAATGGAGTGCTGAAACTCCGGGACTTTATAGTTTATCTTATTGGGGTCATTTTGAGCCCATTTGCATAACCCCCTGAGCAGAGGATCATGGGTAAATTCAAGATGGCGGCCACGTGGGGTACCGGAAAAGTGATGTTTTTGTCATATTTGTTCAAAATTTCTGCTTTTCCGCGATGAAAAGTGGGCAAAAACTATTTTAATTGACATCATATTAATATTTACTAATTTATCATGCAGTTTTTGCGGAGAAATTGCATAAATAAAAAATTCGGAAAATTCGACTGAAAAATCGACCAAAAAATGCCGTTTTTGAAAATGACGTCACTGTGACGTCATCAAAGCGGCCCTCTTGGATCTTTTTACATTTTCTGGTAGAGCTTGACCCAAGGGTATAGTGTGGTAAGTTTCAATCCCCTAGCTGAAGGGATAAGAAAAATAATTGGGGGGGGGCATTTCGCCCCCCCCCCAGGCCAGGACAGGTCCCAAAAAGCCCAGGCCAGATAGGGTTAACCAGGTAGTGGTGCTTTTTATACGCCCGCCAAAAGGCGGACGTATTATGTGATGGCGGTTTCTGTCCGTCTATCTGTCCGTCTGTCCGTCCCTCGTGTCCGGTCCATATCTGAGACAGTTTTCTATCTACAGCTCTAATTTTTGGCGAGTTGATACCCAACGGGGATACGATGTGTCGCGTACCAAAATGAAGGTCGAGGTCAGAGGTCGAAGGTCACTGGCCTGAAAAACAGGAAATCACTGAAGTGTTCGTGTCCGGTCTATATCTGTTAACGTTTTCTATCGACAGTTGCAATTTTTCGCGAGTGGATACACTAGGTGGAGACGATCTGTCGCGTACCAAAATTGAGGTCAAGGTCAGAGGTCAAAGGTCACTGTTGTCTAAAATCAGGAAATTATTGGTCATTGACAGTTTTCTATCTGCAGTTCTAATTTTTGATGAGTGGATGCCCGGGGGGGGGGGGCTAGAACAATGTCTTGCATAACAAATGTAGGTACGGTCGAGGTCAGAGGTCAAAGGTCAGTGTGACTGAAAAATCAGGAAATCATAAAAAATTCTTTTGTGAGTGGATTCAATAGGGGGAACGATGTGTCGCATACCAAAAAATAGGTCAAGGTCGAAGGTCAAAGGTCACTGTAACCCGAAAATTAGGAATTTATTAAAAATAACATTTTTTGTGTCAGTAGATACATTAGGGGGACACGATGTGTCACCTACCAAAATGTAGGTCAAGGCCAAAGGTCAAGGTCACTGACTTCAAAATCTTAAAATTGTTAAAAATCGTGATTTTTTACTCCATTGGGAAATTACAGGGAGCCGTATTGTCCTGTACCAAAATTTAGATCCAGGTCAAAATTCAAGGTCACTGTGACCCCAGAATCAAGTTCAAAAGGTCAGTTTGACCTAAAAATCAGGAAATCATTAAAATTATAATTTTTCTGAGTGGATCCATTAGGGGGAAATGAAGAGTCGCACACAAAAAAATTAGGTCAACGTCAAAGGTCACTGTGATACCAAAATCAGGAATTTATTAAAAATAACATTTTTTTTGTGTCAGTAGATACATTAGGGGGATGCGATGTGTCACATACCAAAATGTAGGTCAAGGTCAAAGGTCAAGGTCACTGACCCCAAAATCGTGAAATTGTCAAAAATCATGATTTTTTGTGTCCATTGAGAAATTAGGGAGAGATGGTTTGTCATGTATCAAAATTTAGGTCAAGAGTCAAGGTCACTAACTCCAGAATCAATAAATCTTTGAAAATTACTTTTTTTTTGTGGCAGTAGATACATGAGGGGGACATGATGTGTCACGTACCAACATTTAGGTCAAGGTCAAATGTCATTCATAAAAATCATGATTATTTTGTGTCCATTGGTATATTGAGGGATGACGATGTGTCGTGTACCTAAAATGAGGTCAAGGTCAAAGGTCAAAGTAACTGTGACCCCAAAATCAGGAAATCATTAAAAATAACTTTTTTTCTGCCAGTAGATACATTAGAGGAACATGTTGCATACCAAAATGTGGGTCAAAGATCAAGGTCACTGTGATCGCAAAATCAAGAAATCATTAAAAGTCACATTTTCATATGCCTGTCGAAGAGGAGGTAGTGTAATGCGATGTTGCGTTCTGTCCATTCATCCATTAACATTTGTTGTCCATGCGATATCTCTAGTTTCGAGGTATGGAATGGTACCAAACTTTGAGTATACCTTACTCGCATGGCAAAGAGGAGCCATACAGATCAGTTTGTCAAAGGTCTAGGTCACAGTTCCCCAAAACTGAATCACGTTTAGTGGACTATATGTGTAAGGTTGAAATATTCAGAATTCTCTTCCCTACATGTATTTGGCATTTGTCCCTTGGAGTTGTCTCCCATGTTTGAAACAGCTACATTTAGTTAAACTGTTGTGAAATAAAAAACATACATTTACTAATTGAACGGGGAGAGGGGTCCTTTATGAACTTCATGCCTATTTATTAACTCACGAACAAAGGTTTACTTCATCACTTTCTTCTTCCTCATGAAAAATTCTCATCTGGAAGGAATTCATGTGCAGGAAAACTACTATTTTCTTGTGTTTGACTTTGTCGATTTCAGTGTGCGATATGTGAGCTCTCGGCTCTTGTTTCAAGGTCTACTAGTTACGCTCATAGAGTTAAGCTCATTTTAGTTTATCATTCAATATAAGATGTGATATATGTTACATTCTCAGAACCACAAAATTGTTAACCTTTCGTTGGATTGCTAGTTACCAATTGGAATCAAGGCTATTAAACAACCTTGAAATTTGGACCAATATAATTCCTGATATACGGGCGTATATTGAAGCCCCTTAGGCTCTTGTTGTATTTTATGTTGATATTTATTCTTTTCACTCTCCAAACCATTGTCCTTTTACAAATTAAAATCTAACCAGATCGCTTGGCTATTCATCCCCTTTCGTAATTTGCATTTTAAAAAGGTTTAGTCTGTCCTTTTTCAACATTTTCAGGAATAACCTAAAAAGATAGTATGCGAGCTATGAAACTGTTAAGATTTCATTGAATCGGCCAGATATAACTTTCTTAGGATAACAGTAATCCTTGGCAGTTGCGACTGCTTGGACTTGTATTGGGTTGGGGGGGGGGGTGGTGCGTCGTCGAGGGGGCGTCGAATATAGCGTAAAAACGGTATCAGAAAACACAAACTGTTCTAACGCTGCTGAAGATAAATAACCAATTGTTTGACGGTGGTAGCTGTACTAGAATAGATTGTTGTCGGTAAACTGCATAATAAAACGTCTAATTCCCATCAGTGGACATCCAGTGTTTACATCATTTTCGAGACCACCACGTTTTGATTTCGTCTCGTGCAGACGACCTTTCCAGCATGTTCGAAAGGACCAGCAGATTTACTTACATGTACAGCTCAATATTCGGCTACCAATCTCTGAAATCACTATCGAGTTAAATTAAGGTCAAACCCACTCGCAAAGCATCATCCGAACGCATGGCACGATCGTATGAAGAAACTTCTGCCTTAGCCATGCGGTAACGGGTGATATGTGAGTATGTTAGGGCGTTTCCTAAATGGTCATATCTGATTGGTCCCGTGACATCCAACATCGGCACAATCACATTCATAAAACGAAGATACGCCCTGAGAAAGCGATCGATTGAAATGATCCCTTCGTGGCCCTCGAAGTGAGAAGCATAAATAGTATATCATTTTCCTGTGAATTGCCGCCGATTTTATTTTTTCAAATATGTTAGGCCGTTTGTGATATGATTTTCTTAAGAAAAACAAAGAAGCATGCTCCATTAGAATAAGAAATAAAAAAGCTAATTCGCACAACTTCGTTTTTGTCGCGCGTAGAATCCCCCAGTCTTGCGCCTCGTGAAATTGACATATCTGATGTCTGACACACCGAGGTCAAAATATATAAATGCAGATAATTTCATTGGCTTGTTTAGATGAGGCGGACATGTGACTTGATGATTTGGGAACAACTTTCGAACAGGATTATCTCCCACCAGATATTCGTCTTTTGCGGCTGATAGGCGGCGCCGTGTGAAATATATGGCGAATGATAGCGATAAGCTAAGGGTAGTGTTGAGTGAGACGTGAAATCCCCTTAGCAAGCTAAGATGACACTAAGATGATTAGTCGAGTTAATAATGGAAACCACAGTTAGCTGGTGACATCTTCAAAGAAACATTCTTCGATATGGCAGAACCATCAGCTGTTCTGATTAAATATAAATCTGTTTAATTCAAATATTGTATTATTGTGCAGAATAAACATGATTTCGATTTCAACAATTGTATGTTCTTCAAGTTGTTGGCACTCAGTTACTCGACACAAGTAAAACGTAATCGCTTAACTGTGCAATATTGCAGTGATGCGTTATCACTTGCTCAACTGTTGGTGTAACTCTGGAGGAAAAGTCGAACACGTCGCTCGTAATAGAAGTAGTCTGGTCTGTTGTAGTTTTTTATTGGTCGATACTCGTGAGTGAAACTGTATTGACCAATCAATAGTTAGGCCTATGAATCAAATTATCATTTATAATTAATAACTGACCAGCCTTCGGGAGTAAAAGGTTACGCCCATAGTACTCGTATACCAGAATAAACAGACCCAGGCAAATCGGTCCAGATTTAACCCGTCTGTGTTAGCGCAGATGTTTATTATGTGCGAATACATAAGTAAATGCGTCGCATACCAAAATGTAGGTGAAGGCCAGAGGTCAAATTATGTGTCTGACTTTAAAATCAGAAAATCATTGAACCGTTTGGGTCTGGGCTATATTAGTGACAGTTTTTACCCCTCGGCCAGTTTGGCCTCGAGGTATTGTCATGTACGTACGTCCATCCGTCCGTTACCTCATTTTAGGCAAAACCGCGTGAAACACCGCTACGAAAGAATATGTGACGACAATACGGGAATAACTCCCTTGTGTGAGATGATAATCAAGCTGCTTTTTTTTCAATCCAAAACATGCAAAATCAGATTTTTGTAAAAGTTTACATACTGAAATAGCAGTTTCGAAAAAAATTGTATAAAAATGGAGATATGAGTGATCAAAATGTGCTCCTCGGCCTGATTTGGTATTTTTGAGGCATTTACAGTGAGGATTTTCTCTTATAGCAAAAATTTGACACCTCAAACCAAAATAATTTTGTCACACAGTATATTAAGAAGTTTTTTTATTGGAAAGAACCACGAATCGTTTTGGTTTAAGGTGTCATATTTTCGCTACAGGAGAAAACCCTTCATGAAAATGCCCCAACATACCCATAATAAGCCCGGGAGCACATTTTGATCAATCACATCTCCATTTTTATGCAACTGAACATCTCAGTTTTTTTCCAAGGGGATATTTCTGTATGTAAACTTCAAGAAAACCTTTATATATGGCAGGTTTTGGAGTGAAAAGAAATCGGCTTTATCAGCATCACACACAAAGGAGTTTTTCATATGTAAACATCACATATCCTTTTGAACACTTATTTATGTAGTTATAAGTCAGACACCTATCGAAAATGGCTCCCCTGATCTCATATTTCACAGAGTTATGCCTCTTTACAGATACATTAATTTCTAATTTTTACCCCTCGAGCAAATTTTGCCCGAAGGGTATTGTCGTCGTCAGCGTGGTCTGTCCGTCTGTCTGTCCGTCTGTCTGTCCATCTTTCTTGTGAACACGATATCTCAAGAAGAATTATAGCCAGGCATTGTGAATTGATACCACATATTTATTGGGTGAAGGGTCAGAAGCCTATTTAAAATGACTGACCTTGACCTATTTTATCAAGGTCAAATTCTAGTATTTGCTATATTTTTTGAAGGATTGAAGCTAGGGTCTCCAAATTCATATTACATATGCAACTCGTGATTGACTAGAAGTCTATCCCAGTTGACTGACCTTGACCTATTTTTTATAGGTCATATACTGTTTATTGTGATATAAGATGAAGAAATAAAACTAGGCTTTCCAAATTAATACTATATATACATCTGGCGAAGGTCCAGAGGTGTACTGAAGATGACTGACCTTGACCTATTTTATCAAGGTCAAATTATAGTATTTGCTATATTTTTTTAAGGATTGAAGCTAGGGTCTCCAAATTCATATTACTTATGTAACTGGTGATTGGCTAGAAGCCTATCCCAGTTGACTGACCTTGACCTATTTTTTCAATGTCATATACGGTTTATTATGGTCTAACATGAAGAAATATATCCATGGTTTCCAAATTGATACTATGTATACACCTGGTGAAGGACCAGAGGTGTACTGAAGATGACTGACCTTGACCTATTTTATCAGGGTCAAATTTTAGTATTTGCTATATTTTTGGAAGGATTGAAGCTGGGGTCTCCAAATTCATATTACTCATGCAACTCGTGACTGACTAGAAGCCTATCCCAGTTGACTGACCTCGACCTATTTTTTTATAGGTCATATACTGTTTATTATGGTCTAACATGAAGAATATAGCTAGGCTTTTCAAATTAATACCATGTGTACATCTGGTGATGCTCCAAAGGTATGCTGAAGATGGCTGACCTTGACCTATTTTATCCAAGTCAGATTCTGTAGTACAATATTCTATGAAAGATTATATCTACATTGTACAAATTTATATCACTTATGGCTGGACCTGAAGACTAATGAAGAATATCACTGACCTTGACCTATTTTTAAAAGGTCAAATTCTATATGTTCAGTTTAAGATCTCCAAATTCATGTTCCCTATGCGATTAGAATTGACTTGAAATTTTTTTAAGATGACTGACCTTTTTTATGCCCCTTTCGAATGTAATAATCCCCGATTTTGTGATCTGTAGTTGAATGCACAAGTTATATCTTTAGATCTGTGTTCTGTACAGCTGCTACATTTCGGAAACTTATTTATCTACTTCCAGAAACTTACAAAAAAATTCGTCTCAGCCCTTATTTTACAGAGTTGTGACCTTGTGTATTTGTGTATTAATCCAAGATTTTGTTATATATATTCTTGAATGTAGCTGCTTTTTCTGCCGAAATAATGAAATTCTATAAAAATGACAACTCTGGATGATTGGTAAATATGGTCATAATATGTTGCAAATTCTCAGCGTATTTCTCAATTACTCGCCGGAAGCCGAGGGGTTTTGGGAGTCTCGCCCTCATGTCTATTTACAGCTGGAATTTCTTGTGTGTGGATACACGAAGTGACAGCCAAGGATTGTTCTAGCCATCTGCACAAGTCCAGGTAATCCTTAAATCCTCGCTGATGGTTTACCTGGACCGTTTTAGTGATTCGGATGAGTTCTCGAGTCATTGCGTCTATTATAGTGGGGGCTGTTAGGGATATTTTGGTTCACATTCTTCCAAAAGCACCAAATTTGGCCCATATGTCGCCCATACCATACTATTTCGATTTTTGACGGGCGCCAAGACGGGCGCCCCCTAGGGCCGCCATATTCGGCGAAATTCAATATGGTCGCCATCCTGGTTATAGTTGAATAACTAAAAGGGCTAGAAATGTGAATAATAGCACTTTTTAGTGGTTTTTGGGGTCGGAGAATCTGATTGTGATCTTATTTCAACGATTTTAGGTCAAGGTAACCTTTAAGGTCACCCTAAAGGGCATTTTGGGGACAAATTCGCCATTATCAGTGGTTTTGGGGCAAGATATATAAACTGCCTCATTCTATTGGTTTCCAGGTTTGAGTAACCCGAATCTGGCCTTATTTTGGCGATTCGGGGCAATATTTCATTTAAGAGTCGCGATAGAGGTCATCCGAACCAGAGGTCAATTGTAGGTATAACACCAAAAGAACCACAAATAATACCATAGAGGTTTGTGGCATTCTCCGATCCTGATCCTATTTTGAAGATTTGAGGTCAACCCATTTTGGGGTCAAAGGTCAAAGATCAACAGTTACCCTAAGAACAATCGAACGAAGAGTATTCAGGAACAAATTATATTACAATACTCCGGAGATGACATCTGCTGACAAAATGCTATAACTATGCCGCTACGCCGCTATGTGTATTTAAATGTTCGAAATACAATACAAAGACCGCCTTAGCAACAATATACCAATGATTATTGGTATCTATACCTTCTGGCTTGCGCTATCAAGGAACTGTGAAGTCGGGTCGCACCCAGTAAGGCTGTGGACGAGGGGTAGTGCCAAGGATTTGACGGACCGAGATCGGAACAAACGGTATGGACTGAATGTCACAATATTTCTATCCAGTACCGAAGTCCACCAAGAGTTCCGATAGACCGAGGGTCTTCAAAGACCGGACATCGCTGTCCATCGTGCGAACATAGGCTGTTGTATGACCCTTCTCCGTGGCATGTACTAGATGCAGGAGGACCCTAGTGTCCGCCTCGGAATGGTTGCACGGTTGAAGTATTGTGAGGTCATAACGCCTGTTGAAGAACATGGACTCAAAACGGGTACACAGAAGGAGCTTTCCGCTCATGTCAGTCTTGGACTTCTGTGTGCTGATGAATGAGAACGGCTCCTTTCTGTTAACATCTTTTAAGAAGCCGCTGATCCATTCATACTTCGGGATTTTAGGGGTTCAGGAAAAAGTATTGTGGCATTCCAGTCCAAACCATCTGTTCCGATCTTGGTCCGTCAAAGTCCGTGGCACTACCTCTCTTTCATAGCTCAACGGGGTGCAAGACGACTTCACAGTTTCTTGGATGTGGCAAAAAGACCGCCTGGGCGTATATCGGACCCCACCGACACACTAGTTGTTCTCACGCATGATCCTGACACTCTCGAGTCCTTGCATATGGAGCGTATAGAACGCTTCATCGTACTCATGTACAGCAAGGGATGTGATGCAGCCGGTGTCAATGGGGTCAAGCATCACCTCTTCACTACTGCAACCGGATCGCTGGAAAACATCCCACCTCCCAAGCCGCGCTTTTGCAGCATGTGAAGCGAGCGTTGCTGCAAGCGAGTTTCTACTGGAGTCGCTTCACTCTAGCAGGGAATCCCTGACTTCAGTGAGTGGAGCTGGCACAAAGATTGCACCAGTACATGGCAACCGCTATGGACCACTCTCAGCGACACTTCTATGGCATATGCCATTCTCATGCACTGAGGCTGACTCAAGGCATGCACGGGAAGGTGCAAATGCAACTGTGCCGATGTCCGATACATGATCCTCTGCAAATGCGAAGGCGGGTGCGTTAATAACTTGGGCGATGATGACAAGTATTATTTATTGCTGGCATCATAGAGCGCAAGCCAGAATGCATAGGTAGTAAAAGTAATCATTGGTATACTGTTGCTTAAGCGGTCTTTGTTTTGTATTTTGAACATTTAAATGCACGTAGCGGCATAGTTATAGCATTTTGTCAGCAGATGTCATCTCCGAAGTATTTTAGTAACATTTGTTCCTGAATAATCTTCTTTCGATTGTTTTTAGTAGCAACAGTTGATCTTTGACCTTTAATTCTCAAATGAGGTGACCATGACCTCAAATCGTCAAAATAAGGTCAGAATCTAATTCTCCGATGCCGCAAAGCCCTATGGTATTATTTGTGATTCTAGCCCTTTTGATGTTTCCTATAATTGACCTCCGGTTGACCTCTGTTTCGGGGGACATCTGTCATGAACCTCACATGCAATATTGCCTCAAATTGTCAAAATATGGCCAGATTCGGGTTACTCAACCCCGAAAACCGATAAAATTTGTATATCTCGACTAAAATCCACTAAAAATGACAAATTTGACCCAAAAATGACCTTCAGGGTGACCTTGACCTCAAATCGTTGAAATAAGATCAGAATCAGATTTCTCGACTCCGATAACCACTAAAAAGTTGTATTATTCATGATTCTAGCCATTTTATTGACTGACCTCTAACCCGGGTGGCGGCCATAATGAATTTCGCCAATATGGCGGCCCCAGGGGGCGACTACCTTGGCGCCCGTCAAAAATCGAAAAGGTATTGTATGGGCGATATATGGGCCAAATTTGGTGCTTTTGGAAGAATCTGAACCAAACAGTCCCTTTTATGCCCTAACAGCCCCGACTATTACACAATCTCGTACATTTCATCCCAAACGGTTGTTTTGAATTAGCGCGTCGGAATCTGATGCCTGCGGTTTTCGCTTTGACACCCGATGTCGATTTCAGCCTAACTTCAAAGGCAATCTAGTCGGCGATGAAACCAAACCAGTCATAACTCAAAACCTCGCTGCGGATTGGCCTGATGAGCTGCTTCGGTGCGCTTAATAATTTGTTCGGTTTAGTGGAAATCCCTCGAGTTATGTTTATCCAGAACTGCTATCGGTACCTAACCAAGCCAGGGGGTGTGAAAAAATCCCACAGTTCGAGAATAGGTCTATTTAATGACGCCACCCTCTCCCCCTCCCCCTCTCAATTGATGGTGCTCAAGGTTTTGTCATAGTATTGACTATGCTTGTCGAGATGAATATACTGTTTTCTAGCTACAACACATCCTCGCGAGCCAGTGTATCACTGGCTCCTCCCTTCTTCTAAGCCTGTCGTGCAGCTTGGCCTTATGTATATTTCAATTTGGATACAATACTCCGTATTTATTATACGCCCGCCAAAAGGCGGACGTATTATGTGATAGCGGTTTCCGCCCGTCTGTCCGGTTCTCGTGTACGGTCTAGATCTGGGACAGTTTGCTATCTACCGTTCCAATTTTTTGTGAGTGGATACCCTAAGGGGAGACGATGTGTCACATACCAAAAGAAGGTCGAAACCAGAGGTCAAAGTCGCTGGCCTAAAAAACAGGAAATCACTGAAGTGTTTGTGTCCGGTCTATATACGTGAACGTTTTCTATTCCCAGTTGCAATTTTTTTGTGGGTGGATACGCTAGGTGGAGACAATGTATCGTGTACCACAAATTGAGGTCGAGGTCAGAGGTCAAAGGTCACTGTTGCCTAAAATCAGGAAATCATTGATCATTGACACTGACAGTTTTCTATCTACAGTTCTAATTTTTTTGTGAGTGGATGCCCTAGAGGGGAACGATGTGTTGCATATCAAATGTAGGTCGAGGTCAGAGGTCAAAGATCAATGTGACTGAGAAATAAGGAAATCATTAATAATTTCCAATTTTTACCTCATCTGGGCCGAAGGCCCGATGGGCTTATGTCATGGCCTGACTGTCCGTCGTCCGTCGTGCGTCGTGCGTTGTGCGTCGTCCGTTGTGCGTAAACATCTTCTTCTCTGAAACCGCTCGGCCGATTAAGCTGAAACTTGGCATGCATGTTCCCCCCAATGAGTACACCAGAATTTGTTCATGCCGTGTCGATACGATTTTAAATATGGCCGCCATGGCGGACATCTTGAATTTGCCATTGAAACATTGTTATCGCGATTTCTCAGGAACTGCTGCATAGATCTTTCTCAAATGTGGTACACAGGTTCCCCTTGGGGTCTAGTTGTGCAAGATACCTGTTGTGGTGTGATTCACAAATCCAATATGGCCACCAGGCGGCCATCTTGGATTTCCCCACGAAACATTGTTATTGCAATTTCTCAGGAACTACTTTGTGGATCTTCCTCAAATTTGGTACACAGGTTCCCCTTGGGGTCTAGTTGTGCAAGATACCTTTTCTGCTCTGATTCGAACATCCAATATGGCCACCAGGCGGCCATCTTGGATTTCCATATGAAACTTCGTTATCATGATTTATGAGGAAGTACTGCATGGATCTTTCTCAAATTTGATACACAGGTTCCCCTTAGTGTCTAGTTGTGCAAGATACTTTTGTGGTCTGATTCAGAAATCCGATATGGCCACCAGGCGGCCATCTTGGATTTCGAGATGAAACATTGTTATCTCGATTTCTCAGGAAGTACTGCATGGATCTTTCTCAAATTTGGTACAGAGGTTCCCCTTGGGGTCTAGTTGTGCAAGATACAATTTGTGGTCTAATTGAAAAATCCAATATGCGGCCATCTTGAATTTGCCAGTGAAATCTTGTCATCATTATTTTTCGTTAACTACTGCATGGATCTTTCTCAAATTTGGTACACAGGTTCCTCTTGGGGGTCTAGTTGTGCAAGATACCTTTTTCTGCTCTGATTCGAACATCCAATATGGCCACCAGGCGGCCATCTTGGATTTCCCTATGAAACTTCGGTATCGTGATTTATCAGGAAGAACCGCATGGATCTTTCTCAAATTTGATACACCGGTTCCCCTTGGGGTCTAGTTGCGCAAGATACAATTTGCGGTCTGATTGAAAAATCCAATATGACCACCAGGCGGCCATCTTGGATTTCCAGATGAAACATTATCGCGATTTCTCAGGAACTACTGCATGGATCGTTCTCAAATTTGGTACAGATCTAGAGGTTCCCCTTGGGGTCTAGTTGCGTAAGATACAATTTGTAGTCTGATTGAAAAATCCAATATGGCCACCAGGCGGCCATCTTGGATTTCCAGATGAAACATTGTTATCGTGATTTCTCAGGAACTACTGCATGGATCTTTCTCCCCCTGGTGCATATACCCACAAAATATTGGAATCGTAGCTAAGGTTAAAAACTGTCCAATGTACTGTCCAGACACGAAGTGGACAGACGGACGAACGACTGCAATCACATAATAAAAATTGGTTCTGGTTATTGCTTATACAGCTTACTGACAATCACACATTATATTTTGGTATAATTGCCTTTATTCTGTAACCTTCAATTACAATCATGAATTTGCAGCTTGACCTCCTGTGAAATCGACTATGTTCCCATTTTGTTCAGGGGAGACAACGCAAGTTAGAAACTCATCTATTGCAGTTCTTCA
Source organism: Hanleya hanleyi (assembly GCA_036873755.1). Lineage (NCBI taxonomy): Eukaryota > Metazoa > Mollusca > Polyplacophora > Lepidopleurida > Hanleyidae > Hanleya > Hanleya hanleyi. The sequence goes on from JAVTVY010022291.1 coordinate 85,239, forward strand.
GTAAAAATTTCTTGCAGCCACTTTCTCCAGTTATAGCCAGATGAGCGCTACAGTGCCGTGGCACTATCTTTTGTGAGTGGATTCAATAGGGGGAAATGAAGTGTCGCATACCAAAAAATAGGTCAAGGTCGAAGGTCAAAGGCCAGTCACCCCAAAATCAGGAAATTATTAAAAATAAAATTTTGTGTGTGTCAGTAGATACATTCGGGGGACACGATGTGTCACCTACCAAAATCTAGGTCAACCTCAAAGATAAAGGTCACTGTGACCTCAAAATCGTGAAATTGTTAAAAATCATGATTTTTTTATTCCATTGAGAAATTGTGGGGAGCCCTTTTGTCATGCACCAAAATTTAGATCCAGGTCAAATAGTCAAGGTCACTGTGACCGCAGAATCAAGGCCAAAGTTCAGTGTGACCTAAAAATCAGGACATCATTAAAAAATGCTACTTTTTATACGCCCGCCAAAAGGCGAACGTATTATGTTGTGGCGGTTTCCGTCCGTCTGTCCGTCTGTCCGGTTCACGTGTCCGGTCTGTATCTGGAACAGTTTCCTATCTACAGTTCCAATTTTTGGTGAGTGGATACCCTACGGAAGACGATGTGTCGAGTACCAACATGAAGGTCGAGGTCAGAGGTCAAAGGTCACTGGCGTAAAAAAAGGAAATCACTGGAGTGTTCGTGTCCGGTCTATATCTTTGAACGTTTTCTATCCACAGATGCAATTTTTTGTGAGTGGGTACATTAGGTGAAGAATATATGTCGCGTGCCAACATTGAGGTCGAGGTCAGAGGTCAAAGATCACTGTTGCCTAAACTCAGGAAATTATTGAACGTTGACAATTTTCTATCTACAGTTCTAATTTTTTGTAAGTGGAAGCCCTGTGGGGGGATCGAAGTTTTACATATCAAATGTAGGTCACGGTCAGAGGTCAAAGGTCAGTGTGACTGAAAAATCGGGAAATCATTAA